>JAVJIF010014715.1:0-96767 GCA_038442645.1 Agave tequilana
GACGTAGAGCTGGGTGCTCGAACCTCGAAACAAATCTCTGTGTTTGCGATTGGTTTATTTGTGTTATTTTCTTGCTTTATATTCAGTGCTATATTGTCGATCAATACTCATACAACAAGATTGCATTGCGCACCTCAAACTCTTATCTAGAGGAATCACGAGGAAGGAGTTCAGAGCCCTTAACAGGGTATTCGGCTTCTAATCTTATTTCGGGTGATCGTTGTATCATAACATTTTAAATTTGTGCATTGATTAGCATTATCACCTATTCCCCCCTCTCTAGGTGATTTCACCTTCTTCATGCTCCACCACACCGAAGCCACCCCTCCACCATGCCCCCCTCCTCTAACAGCACCTCCTCGTCCTCCCCCATCTCCTTCTCCAGTCGCGAGCCCCTCCTCAAGGCCTCAACTCCCACCCACAGCAACCATCATGCATATCCCCTCCTCCGGTATGAACCCACCTCCGCGTGCCACCCAAGAGAGCTCTACCGTGGCCATCCGCCACCATGTTCTCCCCCAGCCTGAGCAGTGCCTTCCTCACTTGCCCCTCTTCTTCCTTCCGCACGTTGGAGATCGACCAGCCGGCCTCCGAGCTCTACCATGCGAGCTCCGTTGTGGTGGCCATCCGCCACCATGTTCTCTCCCTAAGCCATGGTCGACCGACACCTCTCACCCTCAACCTCCCCATCCATGATTGCTGCCTTTGCTGCTCAGTACTTGGGGTGATTTTCTCTACTCCTCTCTATTTATTATTTATTAAGTTTATGTAGTATTATTGTATTATTATGATGACGATGATGATTATTATGATGTGTAAACCTGAACCGCTTGTTACCAGAGACCGACCCATGTGCACAAGAACCCAATCCAACATAGCATCCATCTCGGATCCCACACTATTCAGCGAGTATTTGTATTAATTGTTTATAATAATTGTACATTTTATTTTATCATTTTATGTGAGTATTATTTTTTTTATAAATTTACTGTGTTAATTGATTATTTAATGTACATTACTCATGCTGTTTAAATTAAGTATATCATATTTAATAATTGTAAATATTATGAATTAATTGATAGTATGGTATTTTGCTCCGTAATGTTCATGTGCATCTCCATTTAATTTTTTATATTTTTGAGTCATCTTATACTTGGATCTATTAGTGGACTTTGTCGAGGTATAGTTTGATTCAGAATTGGTAAGTGGATGAGGTTAGTTGAGTAGTGCATTTGTAGACTTTTACTTCACATCCTAGATTTTTCAAGGTGTCTCACCCTTTGAGAGGATAATACAACCGATCAAAGTCATTTGGCACATGGTGACATGCTATGAATAGATTTTTTCTCATTGTTCTGAATTGAGACATACGCCCCTTTCTTAATTGGCTGCGTACAGGAGGCCAACAATATTGAAGATGCTGATTTAGAGACAACATTCAGCGAAAGAAGGCTTCAAAGAGGAGGGATAATCATGCTAAACACTCTCTGCATAGTGACTTCTTAGGAAACATGTCTTGTATGACGGCAGCGAAGGGGCAATATCAAATAGTTCAATAATAGCATAGTCGACGCTAGATTTTAATTCGTTGGCGACACTTGCGAGATTGGTGATTGAAGAACTTTTTGTATTTATAAGAGGAGATCATAAAGGGTCCGAAGGGGGCAAGTTTGGCGCGGAGGCGCCGCCGTGGAACCCTAGGTTTATCAGGATGTTATTGAAGCTTGGATTTTCCTTTTCTTCTGTTTTATATTATATACAATATATCTTGATATAGAGTTGAGAATAAATACGTAACAAGTTGTCAAAATAATATTTTATATAAATTGATAAATAATATTGAATAAAATCTAATTTTACAAGAATAAATATGTGGATCTAAATTTATATTGAAAATTAATATTCTAATAAAAAATAAAAAGTTAATGTATTAGTTATTTATACTCATCATAATCACCGTGCATACAACATGCGCATCGTGCGTGCACTTTTCTAAAAAATAAGATAAACAAATAGTTAATCGCCTAATCAGCACCGATGAAAAACAGATAATTAGTATTAAAGTCACAAGCAATCGGTACTACTAGTTACATTAATCAACAAAAGTGACCTAACAGAAAAATGGATTAATTGACGATCACATTTGGATGTCAAACTAAAGAAAGAGCATGACTTGTGAGATTTGTTATATATGAATTACATACAATCTTACGTTTCACAAACTTCGCTCGGTGACTAAAAATAGGAGCACTGACGCTGCAGTACACGAAAACAAGCTCTAGTACGATCGACAGAGAAAATTTGGTAGGTAGAGAGTTAATTCTGGGCAGGTGTGGGACAATTGTGCACGGCATCGACCTTCCCTGTTAGAAAATATTTCATACTTGTCGGAAGATGTTGACATAGTTTGTAACTTGTTGACTAACTGACTCGTAGGTAAGTTAGACTTATGTCCTTGTAAAAGGATTCAGTGCCAAATTCTTCCCACTCAAATACCAACATCTGATATTCAAATAAATGATCCACTCTGTTGAAGTTGATCTATATTATTTCAAGTATCTATAAACCAAAAATCAAGTATTTTGAATAGTTTTTGCCAATGCATTAAGCAGGAAAAACGGACGGCCTAAAAAGCGAGTGTTTAGTTTAACGGTGTAGAACATTTGAAACCTAACAAAAATTAGTTTGTAAAGGTTTTTAAATGTTTAGATCATAATGAAATGGCCGGATCAAGAATTTGTATGTCTAATGACATTGATTTAACCAACTCACTACTTTCGGTCATCCATTTTGCACCGCTCGATAGATGGGCAAAAAGTATTTAAACACTTGATTTTTAGTTTATAGATACTTGAAATATTATAGATCAACTTCAACGGAGTGGATTTTGTATTCAAATGTCAGAGGGTTGAATTTGAGTGGGAAGGATTTGGGCTCAAATCCTTTTGGGGTACAAGCTCTCTCTCTCTCTCTCTCCTCTCTATATATATATTATATAATATATATATATATATATATATATATATATATAATATATATATATATATATATATATATATATATATATATATATATTGTAATATTCTTATTTTGAAATACAAGTTTAATAATAATTAATCGTACTTGTTATTGTTAATTGTTAATTGTTATTTTAATACTCACTATTATTGTTATTATCAATGTTATTTTTGGTTTTATTTTATATGTGATGGTTTAGCGCAATCTTTGGAGCCCAAAGCCAAGCCCACCTCTCTTTCTCTCTTCTCATTTTCCCTTTCATTTCCTTAGCCTATAGAGGCCCAACCCATAAGCCATTAGCTACTAACCAAATTCCCATAATCCTAATTCAAATCCTAATCCCAACCACCCTATCCTAATCCCAACCAAATCCTATTCATATTGTTTTCCTCCTTGCTAAGCCACATCTAATTCCCACCCTCTCCTTCACAGCACATCATCTCCACCTCCTTCTCCCCTCCTCCACAACCGGATCATCCTTGGTCGAGTCCACCTCTTTTGTCAACGCCGGAATGCCTTGGCCATAACCGAGCCGCTCCATCTATGGCAAGCACCCCCTTCTTCATCAGCGCACACTCCAGCAGCCACCACCATGCCCTGCTACCACACCCCTCCATCTCCCCATCCCCTTCTCCTTCACCACCACATCACCTTTGGCCGAGCACCCCCTCATCCACTGCTGTGCACCTCCGAGCGCCCCGGCAGCACATCCTCTCCCTCCATGGCACCCCAACCAGGCCGCAAGCACCAAGTCCCCGAGGTCGTGCCTCCTCCATGCATCCAAGTCCCCCTATCAAGGCCTGCATCCGCTCTTCCTCCTTCTCGATCTCCCCTCCATGCAGCCGTGAACACACCTCATGCAACCCTGTACCCAACTCCTTCTCCATGGCAACAACCCACAACCACCAAGCCCTCACGGCCTACATCTCCAGCACACACCCGAGCATAGCCTTTTTCCCTTCTCTCTGCAGCATGGCCTGCCAAGCGCCACTCTGGCGGCCTGCGACTCCCAGATCTCCTCTGCCGGCAAGCGCGAGCACACCTGCATCCTCTCCGGAGAGATCCTCTAGCCGTCGACCTCCTTCGCGACTTCCGCAATCACCCATGGTTGAAGCTTTCTCTTCCCCTCTCTTTCAAGTTCTCTGTCTCTCTCTATTTCAATTTTTGTGTTATATATGAGTTATGCTTTTATATATGCGTGTAATTAGGTGTAATATTGTTTGTGTCTGGAATATAATCTGCGTGAATTAAATATGGGTGTACATGTGTGAGCGTGTGAGTGTATGTACGTGTATCTGTGTGCATGTGTAGTGTACATGTGTGAGTATGTTGTGTGTGGGTGTTAATTCCCCTCTATCTCAATGTTTGATTGCATGTTGCAGCACTTACAGACCCGTTTGGTGAGATCCGGACTCGTTACAGGAGATTTGAATTTGTGCTCGCTGTGAACCCGATACACTAGCGATTCGAAGCCCAACCCACGACTTGATCCGGAGATCCGTGTGCAGTGAAAACTAGATGGTGATTCGAATCTAAAACCCCTTTATTTCATGTGAGTGTTTATTTTTATGTTATTTCTTTATCTACTATTGTCAGTAGTGTTTATAGGTTACGCGTATCATTTCATATGAACAATTGATATATTTTACCAGTATGATTATCTGTATTTCTTCATGAGATATCAGTGAGTGATCACATTTTTTATTTAGTTGATATGAGCGTTTATCAGCATCATTTCATGTGTAGTTGTTCACCGCTATTGATTCAGGTTTAGTTGTAGTATACCTGAGACTAGACTTGACCTTGTATTGACCTAGTTGTGATAAATCTTAGAATATAAATTGATTAGTCTTGAGATTGGTCTGATTCATATTTGTGGATAAATAGTATATTCATTTGAGGTATTTGTCTGACATTGTTTGGTGATTATTTGGTGATTTGAAACTTACATGATAATTATTTGTTAATTGATTGGTGAGTCAATGAGGGATAGATTTTCAGATATCAGTTTTCTATATGCTTGGTGATATTTAGAGTTACTTGGTAGTTCTTGATGTTACCTTAATTGATATTGAGCATCAGATGTATAATGAACTTTGTATCTTGGTAATGAGATATTGGACTTATGTCATTTCATGTGTAACTATTTCAGATTCAGATTTAGTTGCGATAAATTTAAGGATGTAATTGGATTGATCATGAGATTGAGTGGATTTGTATATAGCATTATTTAGAGTTAAAGTTGATCCGAGACTTATATTCTTTTTTCAGATATTAATCAGTATTTAGATATGGTTGATGATTGTTAGATTATATGTTGTGAGTATTTCGAACTTATTTACCGATCATTTGGGTTAAGTATAGATAAGTTTATTGATGTTGATTATCAGATATAGACCATTTTGAATTGCATGTCACTTGAGGATATTTTGCTATTTAGATATGATTTCGGTATCTGTTGATCTAATTGACTTTGAGGACATTAGGTAGACCTCTCTTCATGATTGGTTCAAGTCACTGCAGTTATTCAGCTATGGATACAGATATATTATAGTGATCTAGTTGATATCAGTGGATGAGACTCAGATTGATTCTAGATGGGACTGCATTATAAGAAATCAGTATCTAGACCTGTTACTAGTATTAATTCATGTTACAAAAAATCAGTGAGAAAGTATTGTTAGATCGTAACCCAAGTACAGTCCTATTATTTATCGTATACACGGTTACTGATATTGTTTACCGTTCTTATTACTGTTCACCGTGTATACGATTACTGTTTATTGATATATTGTACTGTTACTATTATTGTATCATTCCAGCATTCTAGGTAACATAAATATTAATTATTTTAATTGAATTAAATAATAATGTAAAAAGACAACTTATACTGGGATTGAGGAAACTGATGAAGGAGACATCATTTGTATTTTGGGTGGACCTAGAATACAGGTTGCACAACCGACTAAGTGTTCCACTCCAGGGTTCTCGAGGGATGACTGGCATCCCATCTATACTGTTTACTATTCCACTATTTTTCATAGTGAGATTATGATTACTCTTACTGAGTACCTAGTGGTACGGCCTGGTTCAGTGCTAGAAAACTGAGGATGTGATCTGTTGGCCCAGAGGCCTTCCACACTAGTTTTGATGATAATTAACTCATGTAGTTATAGTTTACTAATAATCTTGTGATATTTAGTTTCAGATATTTAACCAAGATATTAGTAGGTGATTAGCTTCAACAAAGATGTTTTGGAGCTTTCACATGGTGATTCAAGAGCCCGAGCGTCAAAGTTCATATCTACCACTCGTTTGGAGTCAAGCTCGGTGGATCACGTTTGGATCGAGTCACTTGGAGACGGCGCTCTACAAGAAGACCTCGGTTTGTTTTAGAATAGCTAGTTTAGATCCGTTGTTAAAGATTAGATAGTATGATATGCTCAAGTTCACAATACACACACTTGTTTTAAGTTTCATGTTTATTGGTTTTGGTTTTAGTTTAACTGATCTTGCTTTTCATGGATAGATAAAATCAAAATAAGTTTACATGATTTAATGTATATTAGATTTGTTCTATCTACATCTATGCTTCAACTATTTAAACAAACTTAGTTTGATAGTCTATTTCATGAGTTTGGAGTTTTGGTATTTTAACAAAACGTATTTTTGGATTTTATGTCAAAATATTGATATTTATCTCTTTCATGTATATTGGATTATATGCATATACAACATGCTTAAATGTTGTTTTAATATCATGTTTTTGTATTTTGATGAGTTTTTGATAAAACGGTTTTCCATTTCAAAAATTCAAGTTTTGGAAAATACGGATTTTGGTTTTTGGCAAAATTTGTAAGTCACAAAAATAGTTCAAAATGTTTGTAACATGATTTGATTTTTACTCAAACATGTTTGTATTTCAAATATATAACAAGAACTTATTTTGTGAATTTTTAGAGATTTTATGGGATTTAATTAGGTAATAAAAACCCAAGTTTTAAATCCTGAAATCTGACCTGCCAGGCCTGGCGGTCGACCGTGCCGGTCGACCAGACCAGGAGTCGGTCGACCGGACCGGTCGACCGACGTACACGAGGACGTGCACATAGCCAGCCACTTAGGCCGGTCGACCGACTGCAAGTGCCCCACTCTTGGGTTGGGGCGGTCGACCGTAGGCTTGGCATCGGTCGACCGCGCGGTCGACCGGCAGGCTCAGCGGTCAGAAATTTGACCGTTGGCCGGTCGACTGGAAGGTCATTTTTGACCTTTCTGCCTGCCAACTGGCAGAATTTTGTGGGGGTTATGAATACCCCACATTTGAGTTGTTTCTTAACAAGTTTTTAAGAGCCAAAAAATCTGATCTTCTCTAGTGTTTTAATACAAGTTTTCAAAAGAGTTTTTAGTGCCAAAAGATCAATCTTTATTTGTTTTAAAGTGTTGGAAAAATCAAAGAAAAATAGGATATTTGGGATCTTTGTTTTGGTCTTCATTTCAATCTTGTTTAACTTGTTTTCTCAAGTATTTTTCTTTGTGTTTTGTTTCCAAACTCTTTATTTCTCACACTTGAGCTTATCTTGTTATCCTATCTATAGGATCATTGTTTAGTGAGAAAGAAATTGGTTTGTGGTCTTTATGATCACCAATTGTAAACCCTCCTTATTTGTGATATCCCTCTTGTGTAGAGGTTGATTATTGGAGTAGTGGCTTTGTGCCGTATCGCTCTAGTGAGAGGTTGATTGGTTGTTTGACTTTGTGCCCATCCCTCAAGTGTGAGGTTATTGTGTTTGAGTGGCTTTGTGCCTAACCTCTAAGTGTAGAGCTTGTGTTGTATTTGAGAGAGGAGTTGTGTACTCCCGGTTATTGTTCGGAATCTCAATTAGATGATGATGATGCTAGTTCTTCTAGTAATGATTATATTGATGCCAATGCTTTGAATGAAAAACTTTCAATTGTTTGTGAAAAATTGCTTGAAAAATATAATCTTTTGAAAAAGAAAAGTCTAAGACTTAACAAAGAAAATAAAGATTTATTTTCAAAACTTTATTTAGTTTTGCAAGAGAAGGAAGAGATTTCAAGTGAACGAGACTCACTTAAATCTCAACTTGACCTTGCCCTAAAGGAAAATGAGATTTTTAAAAATAAAATGATTGCAATGAGATTTTGAAGAAAAATGAGATTTTGTCTTCAAAACTTGATTTTGTTGTAAAAGAAAATGAATCTTTAAAAATGAAAATTGTTTCTATTTCAAAGGAATTAGATTTGGTTTTCAAGAAAAATATTTCTTTAAAAAATGATTTAGACTCTCATGTTTACCATACTAGTGTTGCTTCACATTCTAACTCACCTATTGCTTGCACCTCTTCTTCCTTGATTGAAAATGATATATCTATGCTTAAGAAGAGTGTTGATTATTTGGACTCCACTTTGAGCTATTGTGTTTTGAACCACTCACGGTTGGAATCTATGTTTCAAAAGAAACAAGTTTCTCTTATGCATGCACACAAACCACGGCATACACATGCTCCTCACGTACACACTCATAACACTTTGTATGCTCATTTGTATACTTGTACACATTGTGGACGAAAGGACCACCTTGCTAAATTTTATTATGATCGTATACATGATTCAAATTTAGCAACTACATTTGTTGGGTTAGGAAAGGAGCTAACCCCCATGGACCCAAAAGAGTGTGGGTACCAAAGACCACTCCTATTTTTGATGTAGGTGTGGGCTCTCACATAACGTGAGAGTGATGGTGCCTTGAGGTGGATGCGTTCCGAGCTTAAAGAGGACAATTTGGATGCATCACTTTCAAGGGAAGTTGGGTGGGAGGACCACCATGGTTTGGAGACATAGAGATGTATCCTCATCGATTTTGGTAACGATCTCTTACTCCTTATTTATGTTTGCATGCTTTTAGATCATTCATTTATAGCATGTCTTCTTTTAATGATCATTATGCCATATGCCATGCTTATTAGACTATTGTCATACATGTATAGCATCTGAGATCACCCATGTTTATATGGACCCATATTTTGTATTCTCTCCATAGTTTAGCTATTATGTATATCATAGCTCTAATCCATGGGCATTTACCATAAAGATCATATGAGTTTTGTTTTGATTTCCATGCTTCATGCTTTGATTACATGTTTAGATGTTAGTTTTCATTAAAACTTGGATATATACTTGTACAACTAGTGAGCCACAAATAGATTATTATATGTTTGTGCTTGAATGCTCATTTATACTCATTAGATGTACTAGTATATTCTAGTTTTGATGATTCATACATTTTGACTTGTATTCCATATTTTTAACATATTTTCTTGTTTATGTTTAACTTCATGTATATGTCTATTTTGTCTAAACTAATAGTTATACATATACATCCATGAGCCACTTGCCTTCATGCATATACTTTTGTGGACTCGTTTATGTTAGGATATGTATGTATACTTTAGTTTGTACGAGACATGCATATACCTTGAAGGATTCTAGTTTTAATGATTTTCATGTTTTTTTAAGGAATTTCATATTTGAGCTTAATTGCCTATTTCCCTGACTTTGTATTTCACATTATACTTGTACACTCACATCATTTTTATTTACTCATGATTTGTTTTCATGAGACTATATATGCTTTATAGACCCGTGAGTGTTTAATGATCATGTGATTTTCATATTTTTATGGAAAATATTTTTTGTTTTATTCCTTACTTGAAGGATTTCGTACTAGTTTATAAATTTTTCATATAACTAGTTCGTATTCTTCAAATGGTAGAGTTTTCAAACATATTATATTTTCAAACTTATTTTTGAAAACCCCTACCTTCAAAGGGCGGTTGGTTGGGCGACCATGCCTTGTATGCTTATTATTGAAAATCCTTTTAAACATGTGCATGAAATGGGTGGTAGGAAATATAAGTTATACACTTGATTCTTATTATACTTTCAATTTGGTATCATTGAATCTTTTCAATTGGTATCACTATTGACATTCTTTTTTTATACTCATATATGTTTTTATATATGTATGCTTCAATTTCAAATAGTATCAATTTCGATTGGTATTCAATTTTTCATACATATATATGTATTTTATTTGTGCTTACTATATCTCTATATCTTTGAGCACAAATTTTGGTTATGCTAAGCTTAATTTCTTAAATGACTATTACATTTCAATTGATTATGTTTCAATTGGTGTCTTATACAAGCTTATGCATCATTTTGTTTGGTATTTCATAAAGGGAGAGAAAATTCATATTTCACTTTTTAATTGGTTTTGTTTACCTTTTGGTATTTTACTCCCACACTTTATGTTGAAAAATGAGATTGATTTTTTTTTTTGGTATCATATGCTCCTAATGAAAAATTACTTTCAATTGGTACTAATTTTTACTATTGGTATCAAGATTACCTATATATTTACATCTTTCAATTGATATCAAAATTTTTGGTTGATTTCTTCAACATGTTTGATTTACTTTCAATTGGTATAATATAGACATGTTTATTTAAATTTATATTAAAAATATTTATTTTATGTACTTTCATCATTTTCAATTAATATATGTTTCATCATTTTCAATCGATATGTTTTATTTATTTTCAATTGATATCATGATGCACTAAATTGATATTTTTTTCAATTGGTATCAAAATGTTTTGATTTGATTTAACCCCTTGTTGATATTTTTTGTTTCGGACAAATAGGGGGAGAACATTGTTTTATTGTTTACTTTAACCCCTTTGTTGATGATTGACAAAAAGGGGGAGAAGTATTTGAGTTTATATGCATGTTTATTGTTTATTTGTAAGTTTATATCAAAGTTTGTTTCATATTGGTATCAAGAGAGTTTGTTTTATGTTTTGATGTTTTGTTGATATTGATATCAAGAGCATGGATAATCATGCTTTATTGTTTTGTTTTATTGATATTAAGAACTTTTGTTAAAATTTTTATTGTTGGTATCAAGAGCTTTTATTGATTATCTTTTAATTAGTATCAAGAGTTTTTATTGATTGGTATTAAGAGCTTTTATTGCTTTTATTGATAAAGCTTTCAATTAAAAATTTTTATTGGTATCAAGAGCAATTATTTAAAGAACATGTTTATGTTAAGTTTATATTTTTAATTGGTATTTAAGAACATGTTTATTTTAAAAAGGAAAAGGAATTTATTTTAAAAGTTTGGTATCAAGAGCATGTTTATTTTATTATGCATGTTTATGCATATTCATGTTTAATATTCATTGCATATCTTATTGTTTATTACTATGCATGAGTTAAGGGGGAGCTTCCTTGACGCTTAACGTTAATCCATGCATATATAACTCCATGAGTTTTGTCATCATCAAAAGGGGAGATTGTTGGCCCAGAGGCCTTCCACTCTAGTTTTGATGATGATTAACTCATGTAGTTATAGTTTACTAATAATCTTGTGATATTTAGTTTCAGATATTTAACCAAGATATTAGTAGGTGATTAGCTTCAACAAGGTGTTTGGAGCTTTCACATGGTGATTCAAGAGCCCGAGTGTCAAAGTTCATATCTAGCACTCGTTTGGAGTCAAGCTCGCTGGATCACTTTTGGATCGAGTCGACTTCGAGACAGCGCTCTACAAGAAGACCTCGGTTTGTTTTAGAATAGTTAGTTTAGATCCGTTGTTAAAGATTAGATAGTGTGATATGCTCAAGTTCACAATACACACACTTGTTTTAAGTTTCATGTTTATTGGTTTTGGTTTTTAGTTTAACCGATCTTGGTTTTCATGGATAGATAAAATCAAAACAAGTTCACATGGTTTAATGTATATTAGATTTGTTCTATATACATCTATGCTTCAACTATTTAAACAAACTTAGTTTGATAGTCTATTTCATGAGTTTGGAGTTTTGGTATTTTAACAAAACATATTTTTGGATTTTATGTCGAAAACATTGTTATTTATCTCTTTCATGTATATTGGATTATATCCATATACAACATGCTTAAATATTGTTTCAATATCATGTTTTTGTATTTGGATGAGTTTTGGACAAAACGGTTTTCCATTTCAAAAATTCAAGTTTTGAAAAATACGGATTTTGGTTTTCGGCAAAATTTGTAAGTCACAAAAATAATTCAAAATGTTTGTAACATGGTTTGATTTTTACTCAAACATGTTCGTATTTCAAATATATAACAAGAACTTATTTTTGTGGATTTTTAGTGATTTTATGGGATTTAATTAGGTAATAAAAACCCAAGTTTTAAATACTGAAATCTGACCTGCCAGGCTCTGGCGGTCGACCGTGTCGGTCGACCGGACTAGGAATCGGTCGACCGGACCGTCGACCGACGTGCACGAGGACGTACACATAGCCAGCCATTTAGGCCGGTCAACCTAGCGGTCGACCGACTACAAGTGCCTCATTCTCGGGTTGGGGTGGTCGACCGGACGGTCGACCGTAGGCTTGGCATCAGTCGGCTGCGAGGTCGACCGGCAGGCTCAACGGTCAGAAATTTGATTGTTGGCCGGTCGACCGGAAGGTCATTTTTGACCTTTCTGCTTGCCAACGAGCAGAATTTTGTGGGGGTTATAAGTACCCCACATTTGAATTGTTTCTTAACAAGTTTTTAAGAGCCAAAAATTTTGATCTTCTCTAGTGTTTTAATACAAGTTTTCAAAAGAGTTTTTAGTGCCAAAAGATTAATTTTTATTTGTTTTAAAGGGTTGAAAAAATCAAAGAAAAATAGGATATTTGGGATATTTGTTTTGGTCTTCATTTCAATCTTGTTTAACTTGTTTTTCCAAGTATTTTTCTTTTGTTTTGTTTTCCAAACTCTTTATTTCTCACACTTTAGCTTATGTTGCTATCCTATCTATAGGATTATTGTTTGGTGAGAAAGAAATTGGTTTGTGGTCTTTGTGATCACCAAGTTGTAAACCCTCTTTATTTGTGATATCCCTCTTGAGTAGAGGTTGATTATTAGAGTGGTGACTTTGTGCCCTATCCCTCTAGTGAGAGGTTGATTGGTTGTTTGGCTTTGTGTCCATCCCTCAAGTGTGAGGTGATTGTGTTTGAGTGGCTTTGTGCCTAACCTCTAAGTGTAGAGGTTGTGTTGTATTTGAGAGAGGAGTTGTGTACTCCCGTTTATTATATTTGCCCAAATCCTCAGTGGAGGTTCCCTGTGTGGGAAGTCCTATGTGGACGAATTAGTGGAAATCCTTCTGTGTGAAGGCGGGGACGTAGAGCTATGTGCTCGAACCTCGAAACATATCCGTGTGTTTGTGATTGATCCACTTTCTCTAACTCTCTCTCTCTCTTACTTTGTGCATTGATTCATATTGTCATATCATATACATGCTTGTGTTGTTTGTGTGTGCCTCACTTGTGTTTAACCACGAGAGCTTCATATAGCACCTTAACTCTTATTCAGAGGAATCGAGAGGAGCTAGTCCAGACCCTTCACCGGGAATTCGGCTACACTCGTTGGTTACACTAAGTGTATTGCAATTAGTTTTTAATTTTCGCATTATTGTTCATAGATTAGCCGTACACCTATTCACCCCCCTCTAGATGTACTTACATGATCTCGGGTATGTATGGGACCCACTTAAAGTATGGATAATGTCTCCAACTATCAGTTTCAATAACATAGGAACTTTATTGGCATGTGTAGTAGGCGTAGTATGGGATGCGCCTACTGCATGTGATAATTGGTATTCGCTGACATAATTAATAATAAAAAACTGTCTATATTGTACTGTAACTGATCGTGTTTTATTGATACCATATGATATGATAGACATCTGATACATATATGCTATGTTGGATACCTGATGGTACACATGATCTGATTTTACTCATGACCTGATTGTACACTGGAGTCTAGCACTGACTACCTTTATTACTATTTATATATGTTATTGCAGTCTTGATGATCTATTATTTTATTATCACAGTGTACTCCATCATTTTATATGCACGAGCACTTTTTCCTTTTTTCTTACACACTCATTGAGTCGCTTTCTGACGACCCTGGATTTGCATATCAAGATATTGGATGTTTTATTTTTTTTTTGATCAGGCGTTCGTTGAGATCGTATGCTTTACGAGGACTCAGAGTTTCTCCCTATTTGGATCTAGTATTCTTATTTTCCTTTTTACCCATGTGGTTTCTATAGCTTCCTTGATTCTATATATATCAGACTCATTACTAGTTTTATTCCTTTATTCACCTGAGATCATGTTTGGACATCTATATGTAGTATTGTAGTGATATCGATCTTATTTAGTTGATTTTTATAGCTTGCCCGGGTTACTTTAGGCTTAGCATGTATACGTGAGGTATTCTCCTCGCGTATATATGTCGCCGACTCTCATCGCGACTCCGTTTTCGCGTATTTTAAAAAGCGGGGCGTGACACACACACACACACACACACACACACACACACACACACACATGTCTCCATAGACTGTTTGTCTGAAACTCGACAAATAGTGAAAGCGTTTCTGTTGCGTGCATAACCCGGGATACCATATTTACTATGATACCAATAGTTAGAAGATACGAGATCCCACCGATGAACTCAAGCACGCCATGAGATCGATTACCTTTAGCATATAAAATGAATATTAAAAGATACAAGAAGAAGAACACACAATTTAACGTGGTTCGACCCATGCTTAACCTACGTCCACGGGAAGAGAACTTGAGAGAGCTTTATTAATAAACTTGATCCAAAGAGATCTAACCTTCCTCTTGATAACACAAGAGTATTCATCTTCCCCTTGAATTTATACCTAGACTATAACCGTATACCTTCTCTCTATGCACCTTCACCTTGCTCCTCTCTTTCTTGGCCGTTTTGAAAAACACCTAGAGGGGGGGTGAATAGGTGTAAATGCTAATCTAGGAACTAAATGCGCTAAATGCGGAAGCTAATGCAAATTATTGCAAACACACTTAATACAATCAACAAGTGTAGCCGAATTCCCCGTGAAGGGCTCTGGACTAACTCCTCTTGATTCCCCTTGAATGGGTTGAGGTGCTATGTGAAGCTCTTGTTGATTAAGTACAAGTGAGGCACACACAAACAACCAAGCATATAATAGATATGGCAATATGAATCAATGCAAGGCAACACAAGCAAAATGAATAATATGAATGAATGATGCTTTGCACAAAAAATGAGAGAGAGGGTTGAGAGACAATGGATCAAACGCAAAGGCCAAGATATGTTTCGAGGTTCGAGCCCCTAGCTCTACATCCCCGCCTACACCACCGTGTAGGATTTCCAATCCACTATCTCCCACCGAGGGAACCTCTGCCGAAGAGGATTTGTTACAACCTAGGAGTACCAAACTCCTCTCTCAAACAACCACCTCACAATCGAGGGGTAGGCCCGTAGCCAATACAACCACAACGCCTCTACCGAAGAGGGTTACAACCAATCTCCACCTCACAATAGAGGGAGCAAACCAATCACCCGATCACCTCTACCTAAGAGGGATACACAAAGAATAAGGGTGTTTACAACAAGTGGTTCCAAAGACCACAAACTCAATCTCTCTTTCTTTTCTCTTTTCCACAAAACAAATGATCCTAATAGAATAGGATAGATGATAGCTCAAGTGTGGAAACTAGGTGTTTTTGGAAACAAGCAACAAAGAAAATACTTGGGAAAACTCTTGTAAAAGATAGAGAATGAAAATCAATACAAATATCCCAATTCCTATTTTCTTTGATTTTCCAAAACCCTTGAAAAACAATAAAGATGAAATCTTTTTAGCACAAAAACTCTTTTCAAAACTTGTTTAAAACACTGAAGAAGTCAGGAATTTTTAGCTCTAAAAATCTTGGCCAAAATCCCAAAGAATTGGGGTTTATATAGGCCCATCAGAAAACTAGCCGTTAGGCTGATGTGGCAGCCTGACAGGCTAACGGTCGACCGGCCCGGTCGACCGCCAACGGTCAGAATTGTGACCGTTGGGTAATCACGGTCGACCGGCACGGTCGACCCAAACAAACAGAGAGCACTGCTCTCTGTCCCGGTCGACCGTCCCAGAGCTGCCAAACATGCACAGATCTGTGCACGTCGGTCGACCGGCCCGGTCGACCGACTTCACCCCAAGTCGACTAATAAACTAACTTAGTCGACTAGTTGAAGCCCGGAACAAAAAACTGGGTCAGAAAAACAGTTTAAAAATATTTTGAAAAATCTTTTAAGTCTTGTAAAAATACCCAAAAATAGTTTTATCATTTTGCATTGATATATAAACATGTGATAAAAAGTTTAGCTCAAATATCAATCAATATGAACTATTTTTCTGTTTTAATATTTTTACCAAAAACCAAAACTTGTATTTTTATCAAACTTGATTTTTCCAATAGGAAATCTGATTTCCTAAAAACTCATGAATAGACATATCGAAATAAGTTTGTTTAAGATATGAAGCATGTATGTATATTGAACACATCTAATATACATAAAAACCATGTAAACTTGTTTTGATCAAACTATTCATAAAAACCAAATCTAAAACATAAATCTTGTGTGTGTTGTGCACTTGAGCGTATCAACTATAATAAGCTTTACAAATGGATCTAAACACACTAACTAAACTACGATACCTAAGTCTTCTTGATGATCTTCATCTTCAAGTTGACTTGCTCCAAAACTTCATCCATGGGCTAGGCAAAGTGTGATCTTGAAGCTTTGGCCCTGGAATCACCATGAAAAGCTTCTAAACACCTTGTTGAAGCTAATCACTAACTAATATCTTAGTTAATGATCTGAAACTTAAACAGCACAAGATTATTAGTAAACATAACTACATGAGTTAATCATCATCAAAACTAGGGTGGAAGGCCTTTGGGCCAACAATCTCCCCCTTTTTGATGATGATAAAACTCATGGAGTTATATATGCATGGATTAAAGTTAAGCTTCAAAGAAGCTCCCCCTTAACTCATGCATAAACAAATAAACAAAAGATATGCAATGAATGTTAAACATGTATGCATCAACATGCATAAAACACATAAATATATTCTAGAAGCTCTAGATACCAATTAAATTAATAAAACATTAACAAAAACACTAGATGCTCTAAATACCAATAAAACTTAATATATGCAAAAACATAAGTATGCATATATAAACTTGTACCAATCATGCATATTAAAAAGATTTTGGTTTATATATGCATGTTAAACTCTCAAATAATTCTCCCCTTTTTGTCAATCATCAACAAAGGGGTAAACAATCAAAACAATAAAATGAGGGGTAAAAATCTTTCTCCCCCCTTTTTGTCAATCAAAATAATAAAAACAATGTTCTCCCTCTTTTGTCTAAAAACAAAAACAAGGTCAATAAGGGGTGACAATCAATTAGGATATCAATTGAAAATATGTCAATGAAGCATCTTGATACTAATTGAAAGTAAACAAAGATCAATAAATGTTATATGCTATATACATTCATGAAGAGGAAGACGCTAAGTTAGCTTCCCTACACATATGCATTACATGAAGGAGGGATGTTAAGCCCTAATTCACATAACACACATTATGTAATGCATAAGAGGAGATGTGAAGCTCCCCCTACACACGTGTATCACATAAAGAAGAGATGTTAAGCTCTTCAATACAAGATACACTCATCATGAATCTATATGTAGAAGAGATGTTAAGCTCTCCTTGCATATAGTCAATATAAATCAAAACTTTTATATTTTACTTTAAACAAAATTTTTAGATACCAATTTAAAAACACAAGACATCTTGATATCAAAAGATAGTATTTTTCTTTTAAACAAAATTTTTAGATACAAATTTAAAATTTTTCAAATAAACATCTTGATATCAATTGAAATTAACCATTATTATTTTCTATCATAAAGCAAGGGAGTGAAAATGCAAATACCAATTGAAATATGAAAATCGAATTTTCTCCCCCTTTATGAAATACCAACAAAAATTATGCGTAGGCTTGTAATAAGATACCAATTGAAAACTAAATCAATTGAAATAAAGTTGAAGCTCAAGCTCTAGCATAAACAAGATTTGTGCTTAAGATATAAAAATATAGTAGCACAAATAAAACAAGTATATGTGTATGAAATAGAATGAGTACCAATCACCAATAGATGATACCAATTGAAAATATACATATATAATAAACATATGAGTATACAAAAAGATCAAATTGATACCAATTGAAAGAGTTCAATGATACCAATTGACATAACAATAAAAGCATGATATAACTCATATAACTACCTCCCATCTCATGCACAAGTTTAAAATGATTTTTCAATACAAACATACAAGGCATGGACTCCCATCCAACCTCCCGTATAGGGTAGGGGTTTTCAAAAATAGATTTGAAAAATAAGCTTTGTTTGAAAAACTCTACCAAAATGAAGAATACCGTAACTAGTTAAATGGAAAATCTTTTAAACTAGTACGAAATCCTTCAAGCAAGGAATAAACTAAAAAATAATTTTCATAAAACACATGTAAATCACATAGCACTTAAAACACTCAATATTCAATAAAGTCCATACATGCTCATGAAAACATACTCATGAGAAATATTTAAAAATGGTGAGTGTACAAGTAATGTGTGACATGGCATTATGAAATTTTCAATAAAGCTCAAAATTTCTTGAAACAAGAAAATCATGAAAATCATTAAAACTTATTTAATCTTCAAGGTATATGTATGTCCTATACAAATTAAAGTATACATATATATCCAAACACAACGAGTCCACAAAGATATATGCATGAAGGCACTTGGCTCAAAAAGGATGTATATGTATAACAATAATTTGGATTAAAATAGACATATACATGAAGTCAAACAATTAAACACAAAATCAAGAAAAACTAAATTTTCACCAAAATAAATTTCATTTCAAGGTATATGTATGAATTGTCAACACAATAAGTATACATACATATCCCTAAACACAATTGAGTCCATATATAGATTTGCATGAAAGGCAAATGACTCAAGGGGTATACATGTATATCTTAAAGTTTGGCAAAATATACATATACATGAATTGAAAACTTATACACATAAAACAAATCAAAAAATAGGAATACAAGTTTAAAATGTATGAATCATCAAAACTAGATTATACTAGCACATCTAATGGGTTCAAATAAGTAATCAAGCCCAAACATATATAGATTTATTTGTGGCCCACTATATGCACAAGTATATACCTAGTCTTAATGAAAACTAACATTCAAACATATATTCAAAACATGAAACTGTTGGCCCAAGAGGTTACACTCTCCATTTGTTTTTGGTTTTGATGATGACAAACCAAATATGAGCTATTTGGTACTAATAAGTTTGTTAAGATGAGTTTCAGGTTTGTACCAATTTTGGAGGCCATTGCTTGCTATTGCAACAACTTCTAGGTTCATAAAGCTATGAAGGCATATTGCACATCAAGGAAGGATCATAGAAGAAGAAGGCTCTAGCAAGGATAGCATGGCTCAAAGATTGTGAAGATTGCTATGCATACTTTATTTTTAGTTTTATAGTTTAGAAGTTTGTTAAAGAATAGTGGATAGGTTTGAAGCTCTATCACACACGATTTTGCGCACATGTTCAATCCAAAATGTTTTCCTATAATTTATACAAAAATAATTTGCATACAAGATTTTGCCTACAGATATATATTTATGTTTTATACTAATCCCTATTCAAAAGTATTTTTATCAAAATCTTAATCTTTTCTTAAATTCCTTCTAAATCTGATTTTTGACCAGTTCCGGTCGACCGGCCGGTCGACCGAATCTGTGTCAGGTTATACCGGTCGACCGTCCCAGTCGACCGAGGTTCTGGCAGATGCACGTATCCGTGTGCATGTCTGTCGGTCGACCGACACGGTCGACCGGACTATAGTTTTTGCTCTCTGGTTTTTCCGGTCGACCGGGTCGGTCGACCGAATGCCTGTAACGGTCAAAATTTTGAACTAGCGGTCGACCGCACCGGTCGACCGAGCTAGCCGTTGAACAGTAACGGGCAGTTTTTAAAGAGCTGTTTATTTTTGTCTTTTTGTGTTTAAAATTAGTTTAATTAATATATTCTGAACTAATTGCCTCCTAAACTTTAGTAATTGTGTTTTGTCCCTAAACCCTAGCCCTCTCCTATAAATAGGGGTGTTTGGGAGAGATTTGTTACAACAATTATTGCTACAAAATTCAAAAGTTTAAGGCTTTCAAAAGTTCTTGGTTTTTGTGCTAAATTCTCTCAATTTTCTGAAGGGTTTTCAAAAGTTTTTCTCTGATTTCAATTTCTTTTCCTTACACACAAAAGAGCTTCAATTCTACTCATTATTCTCTAAGGACCTTTGTAAGGGAAGAGATTTTTGAAAGAGAGAGTTTGTGGTCTTGTGACTACTCAGAGATTCTTGTGATTGTAATTGTGGAGTTGGGTACTCCGGTTGTAATTGTTCTTTGTGATAGTGGAAGTAGCTAGAATCCTTCTGGGGAAGGCGGGGAGTAGAGCTGGGTGCTCGAACCTCGATAACATATCCTTGTGTTTGCGATTGGTTTACTTTCTTGCACTCTTTACTTTACTATACTTGCTCTTATTCTTGCTCATCATAATCATTGTCATATTTACTTGCTTGCATTCATCTCGTGAATCTTGATTGGTAATTGTTGTAGCTTTAAATTTTTAATTTGCCCCTTGATTAGCATTGTCACCTATTCACCCCCCCCTCTAGGTGACTTTTCAATTGGTATCAGAGCTTGGACTCTAGGTTTGGCTTAACATCCATAGAGAGATCCTTAAAACTTGCTAATCAACATTTTCATTTCATTCATCATCACTAGTAAACATGGCCGACAACATTAAATCCCCACCTAAATTTGATGGACTCAATTTCCCAATTTGGAAGGTTAGGATGACTATATTTTTGCTATCTTTGGGTAGCTTAGTAGCCAAGTCCTTGACCAAACCCTATGAAGCACCTGATGGTGATGAGAGCACTTGGACCGACCTTGACTTTAAACTATATGAGGCTAACTCCAAGGCCCAAAACTCCCTTTTAACCGCCTTGAATGAGGATGACCTTACACGGATAATTCATTGCCAATCCGCCTATGAGATTTGGCAACACTTATTGGTCACACACGAGGGTACTTCACAAGTCAAGAGAGCTAAGATAGATCTCTTGAGGTCCCAATATGAGTCATTTAAAATGCTTGATGATGAGTCTATTGATAGTATGGCTACAAGGTTTACTAAAATCACTAATGGTCTTTCTTCCTTAGGTGATGACATCTCCAACGATCAAAAGGTGCGGAAAGTAATTCGGGCTCTTCCTTCATCATGGGAGATCAAGGCCACCACCTTGAAGGAGTTGAACGACAAGGACGAGATGGACCTCATTAGTCTCATTGGGAACCTAAAGACCCATGAGATGGAGAAGAAGGCAAGAAAAGAGGCCACTACTTCAAAGAAGAAATCCATAGCCTTCAAGACTTCATCCACCAATGATGACGATGAAGATGACGAAGAAGAAGATGAGGAGCTTACTCTACTTGTTCGCAACGTCAAGAGGATGTACCGGAAGAACAAGCTCAACTTTCGGAGAAAATTTGAAGGAAAAGAGGAGCGGAGGATCATATGCTACAATTGCCGCAAACCCGGACATATCATGGCGGATTGTCCGGAGTTCAAGAAGAAAATGACTTCCTCCTTCAAGCCAAAGAAGCCGGAGGAAAAGAAAGCTTACAAAGCTACGTGAGATTCGGAAAGCGAGTCCGAAGAGGAGGTGGATCGAGCTAATATGTGTTTCATGGCAAACACACCCAAGGTAACCCCTCAATCCCTTGATGATGAAGATGATGATGTAAGTAAGGAAGTTCTAGTGCATGCTTTTGTAGAACTTTCTGAAACTTATGATAACAAGAAACTTGAATGCATAAAATTACAAAAAGAAGTTGCTTTTCTTAAGAATGAACTTGCTATGGTTTCTAAAGAGAAGGATAATATTTCTTCTAATCTCATTTCTATACAAAAAGAATTTAATGCCCACAAAATTTCTTGTAAAGCAAAATCTCCTATTATTGATGAACAAGAAATTTCTTCCTTTAAATCAAAAATGAATGATTTTGAAAAAGTTTTAAATGATTGTGCTTTTAATACCAAGAAACTTGAGAACATGTTTTCTAAAAAGCACCCTTCACATGCTAACACTTCACAAGCTAAGAATTCTCATGCTCACACCACTCATGCTAAAGTTTCTCATGCTCACAAATCACACACTCACTATGCTTTTAAATATGGTAGAGTGTATAGATGCACATATTGTGGTAAAAATGGACATTTAGCTAAGTTTTGCTATGATCAACTAAATAGAACAAATAATCTTGTTTGGGTTCATGACACTAACCCTAGAGGACCCAAGAAAATGTGGGTACCAAAATCAAGTCTTAAATTATTTGATGTAGGTACACACCAAAGCTCCAAGACGTAGGGAGCGGTGGTACCTTGATAGTGGTTGTTCAAGACACATGACATGGGACATCAACAACTTCACAACCTTATCAAGGTACATGGAAGGTGGCACCGTCACCTTCGGGGATGACTCCAAAGGAACTATCATCGGTATAGGTAACATTCAAATTGGTGCATCTCCTATTATTGAGAATGTTGTTTTAGTAGATGGTTTAAAACATAATTTGCTTAGCATTAGTCAACTTTGTGATCGTGGACTTAAAGTTATTTTTGATGATACTTCTTGCAAGATTTTTGATGTTAAATCCGATGTTTGTATTCTCACCGGTTTTCGTGATAACAATGTTTACATTATTGACATGCTCAATTTAGATTGTTCTACTAAATGCTTGAATGCTTTTAATGAAATTCTTGGCTTTGGCATAGAAGACTAGGACATGCATCTTTTGACCATATTTCTAGGATTAATTCAAAGAAATTGGTGAAGGGTATACCTTACTTGAATTTTGAGAAAGACCGCATTTGTGGTGCGTGCCAACTTGGGAAACAAACCAAGTCTTCCTTTAAACCAATCAAGGATATCATGTCAACTAGGCCTTTAGAATTAATTCATATAGATCTTTTTGGACCAACTAAAACTAAGAGTTTAAATGGAAGTAGATTTGCATTTGTTTTGGTTGATGATTTCTCCCGTTTTACTTGGGTTTTCTTTTTACAAAATAAAGATCAAACTTTTTCTCATTTTAAGATTTTTCGAAAAAGAGTTGAAAAAGTAAAGGGTTTTCCGATTTTGAGAATAAGAAGTGATAGAGGTGATGAGTTTATTAACCAACTCTTCATGACTTATTGTGATGAAAAGGGAATTAAGCATGAAATGTCTTGTCCTAGAACTCCACAACAAAATGGAGTTGTAGAAAGGAAAAATAGAACACTTCAAGAGATGGCTAGGACAATGATAAGTGAGTATGACCTCCCTCAATATTTATGGGCCGAGGCCGTAAACACCGCATGCTATATATCGAATCGTATTTATTTATGCAAAAATTCTTCAAAAACTTCTTTTGAAATGTATCATTCTAGAAAACCAAATGTTGCATATTTTAAAGTTTTTGGATGCAAGTGTTTTGTTTTAAATACTAAGGATAATTTGGGTAAATTTGATGCTAAGGCTTATGAAGCTATCTTTGTTGGATATTCTTCTACTAGCAAAGCATATAGAGTTTTCAATAGATCTACACTTACCATAGAAGAATCCATGCATGTTAAATTTGAAGAATCTAATGTGGTTGTTGAGAATGTTGTAGAGATTGAACCATTAGGTGAAGACATGGAGAGACTATCCTTGAAGGACTCACCCGCTCAAGAAGAAAAGCTAGATCCTATTGGTGAAGTTCAAGAGGATAAGGAGGAAAGCTCTCAACCGCTTCCTAAAGCTTGGAGATACGCTACAAATCATCCGAAGGAGCTCATCTTGGGTGATGCATCTAGAGGAGTCACTACGCGCTCCAAACTCCATGACCTGTGTGGTAACTTTGCTTTCATTTCTCATTTTGAACCCACAGGCATTCTCGAAGCCGAGACGGACCCATATTGGTTGCTTGCCATGCAAGAGGAACTCAATCAATTTGAGCGTAACCAAGTTTGGCACCTTATTCCTAAGCCCCACGATAGACCAATAATTGGTACTAAGTGGATCTTTAGAAACAAGATGGATGAGTCCGGAAATGTCATTAGGAATAAAGCTAGGTTAGTGGCCCAAGGTTACACTCAAGTTGAAGGAATTGACTTTGAGGAGACCTTTGCACCCGTAGCACGGCTTGAAGCCATACGGATGACACTAGCTTTTGCATGTTTTAAAAATTTTAAACTTTTTCAAATGGATGTAAAAAGTGCATTTTTAAATGGTTTTATTAATGAAGAAGTTTATGTTGCTCAACCTCCCAGTTTTGTTGATCATGTTCATCCCAATTTTATTTTTAAACTTGATAAAGCTTTGTATGGATTGAAACAAGCTCCAAGAGCTTGGTATGAAAGGCTTTCTAGTTTTCTCATTTCAAATGATTTTGCTAAAGGCAAAGTAGACACAACTCTTTTTACTAAGCATGTTGATAATGATATTTTAATTGTGCAAATTTATGTTGATGATATAATTTTTGAATCTACTAATGAGCTTTTGTGCAAGGAGTTTGAAAAGGTAATGCAACTAGAATTTGAAATGTCTTCCATGGGTGAGCTTAATTTCTTTCTTGGACTCCAAATCAAGCAATTACAAGACGGAACCTTCATTAACCAAGCCAAGTACGCAAAGGAGCTAGTAAAGAAGTTTGGGCTTGAAGGATCAAAGGCTTGCAACACTCCAATGGCAACTACAACCAAGCTTGATAAGGACGAACAAGGTAAAAATGTTGATATTAAATTATATAGAAGCATGATAGGAAGTCTTTTATATTTAATGGCAAGTAGGCCGGATATCATGTTTAGTGTGTGTCTTTGTGCGAGATTTCAATCGTGTCCTAAAGAGTCTCATCTTATTGCGGTAAAACGCATTATTCGTTATATTAAGGGCACTATTGGAATGGGTCTTTGGTATCCGAAAACAATAGATTTTTCAATGTCTAGTTATTCGGATGCCGACTATGCGGGTTGTAGAGTAGATAGAAAGAGTACTAGTGGGACATGTCAATTTCTTGGTAATTGTCTTGTTTCATGGTCCTCTAGGAAACAAAATTCCGTAGCTCTCTCAACCGCCGAGGCGGAGTATGTTGCCGCGGGGGCTTGTTGTGCACAAGTCCTTTGGATGAAACATACTCTCCTTGATTTTGATTTGCACTTTGATCATATAAAAATATTTTGTGATAATACTAGTACTATACACATGACCAAAAATGCAAATCAACATAGTAAGACCAAGCACATTGAGATTAGATATCACTTTCTTAGAGATCATTTTGAGAAAGGTGATATAGATATTGATTATGTTTCCACGGATTTACAACTAGCCGATATTTTCACTAAACCTCTTGATTTTGCTAGATTTTCGTTTATTTGTGGAGAACTTAATGTTTGTATTATTGAATAGACATGTTTCTCATAACCCTTTTTGATGTATGACAAAAAGGGGGAGAATAAGTTTACATGGACAAAAATAAGTTCATTTGGTCTTGGTTCCATATGAATTTATATGTTTTGGTTTTAATAAGTTTGATATGAGTTTTATGTTTTATGAAATTGAGAACTCTTGTATTTTGTGTTCTATTGGTATTATTTAAATTTGTGGTATTATTTCAATTTGGTTTCATTTGATATCAAGAACATGTTTTTATGTTTTCTATGAATTTTTGTGTTTTGAGTTGTTTTGAGTTTAATTATATAGCACAATTTGAGGGGGAGTTTTCTCCTCCCCTATATTTTTGTTTATAGCCTATTTGTTTTGTCATCATCAAAAAGGGGGAGATTGTTGGCCCAAGAGGTTACACTCTCCATTTGTTTTTGGTTTTGATGATGACAAACCAAATATGAGCTATTTGGTACTAATAAGTTTGTTAAGATGAGTTTCAGGTTTGTACCAATTTTGGAGGCCATTGCTTGCTATTGCAACAACTTCTAGGTTCATAAAGCTATGAAGGCATATTGCACATCAAGGAAGGATCATAGAAGAAGAAGACTCTAGCAAGGATAGCATGGCTCAAAGATTGTGAAGATTGCTATGCATACTTTATTTTTAGTTTTATAGTTTAGAAGTTTGTTAAAGAATAGTGGATAGGTTTGAAGCTCTATCACACACGATTTTGCGCACATGTTCAATCCAAAATGTTTTCCTATAATTTATACAAAAATAATTTGCATACAAGATTTTGCCTACAGATATATATTTATGTTTTATACTAATCCCTGTTCAAAAGTATTTTTATCAAAATCTTAATCTTTTCTTAAATTCCTTCTAAATCTGATTTTTGACCAGTTCCGGTCGACCGGCCGGTCGACCGAATCTGTGTCAGGTTATACCGGTCGACCGTCCCAGTCGACCGAGGTTCTGGCAGATGCACGTATCCGTGTGCATGTCTGTCGGTCGACCGACACGGTCGACCGGACTATAGTTTTTGCTCTCTGGTTTTTCCGGTCGACCGGGTCGGTCGACCGAATGCCTGTAACGGTCAAAATTTTGAACTAGCGGTCGACCCACCGGTCGACCGAGCTAGCCGTTGAACAGTAACGGGCAGTTTTTAAAGAGCTGTTTATTTTTGTCTTTTTGTGTTTAAAATTAGTTTAATTAATATATTCTGAACTAATTGCCTCCTAAACTTCAGTAATTGTGTTTTATCCCTAAACCCTATCCCTCTCCTATAAATAGGGGTGTTTGGGGAGAGATTTGTTACAACAATTATTGCTACAAAATTCAAAAGTTTAAGGCTTTCAAAAGTTCTTGGTTTTTGTGCTAAATTCTCTCAATTTTCTGAAGGGTTTTCAAAAGTTTTTATCTGATTTCAATTTCTTTTCCTTACACACAAAAGAGCTTCAATTCTACTCATTATTCTCTAAGGACCTTTGTAAGGGAAGAGATTTTTGAAAGAGAGAGTTTGTGGTCTTGTGACTACTCAGAGATTCTTGTGATTGTAATTGTGGAGTTGGGTACTCCGGTTGTAATTGTTCTTTGTGATAGTGGAAGTAGCTAGAATCTTTCTGGGGAAGGCGGGGAGTAGAGCTGGGTGCTCGAACCTCGATAACATATCCTTGTGTTTGCGATTGGTTTACTTTCTTGCACTCTTTACTTTACTATACTTGCTCTTATTCTTGCTCATCATAATCATTGTCATATTTACTTGCTTGCATTCATCTCGTGAATCTTGATTGGTAATTGTTGTAGCTTTAAATTTTTAATTTGCCCCTTGATTAGCATTGTCACCTATTCACCCCCCCCTCTAGGTGACTTTTCAGAAACATCAAAAACAAGATAAAAATCAACATGATAAACTTAAACATGATTATTATGAATATCCACATGTTATTAGATTTATGATGTACATGATAGCTAATCAAATACGAGAACACAAAATAATAATCCATATTAAACATGGGTGTCTCAAATACTATACATGTATGTCAAGAATCTAATTATCATGGCATTTTCATACTAATCACTAAACAATGCTATAAACAATGAATATTAAAAGCATGAAAACAATAAATAGGAGTTAGAGACCGTTACCAAAACCTATGAGGCAACTTCCCTTGTCTCCAAAACATGGTGGTCCTCTCCACCAAACTTCCCTTGAAAGTGATGCATCCATATGATTTCCATGAAGCTCGGAACGCATCCACTCTAAGGTGCCGCTACTCTCACGTCATGTGAGAGCCCACACCTACATCAAATAAAGGAGGGGTGGTCTTTGGTACCCATACTCTTTTGGGTCCATGGGGGTTAGTACCTTCTCTAACCCAAACAAAATTCTTTGCTAAATTACAATCATGTATACGATCAAAACAAAATTTAGCAAGGTGGCCCTTACGTCCACAATGTGTACAAGTGTACACATGAGTATACATAGTGTGATGGTGTCCGTGAGGAGCATGTGTATGCCGTGGAGGGTGTGCATGCGTAAAGAATGGAACTTGTTTCTTTCGAACCAAGGTTTCCAATCGTGAGTGGTTCATGGCACATTGGCTCATAGTGGAGCCCAAACAATCAACCTTCTTCTTAAGCAAACAAATATCATCATTAATCTTAGAAGAAGAAGTGGAGCATGCAATGGGCGGAGTGTGTGAAACTACCCTAGCATGGCAAACATGAGAAACAATATCATTTTCCAAAGATTTATTTTTATTTAAACAAATTTCTAATTCTTTTGAAATAAAATCAATTTCATTTTTCAAAGAATGGTTACTTTTTAAAACAAAATCAAGTTTTGAAGTTAAAGATTCATTTTTCTTCAAAACATCTTCCCAATCATTTTTATTTTTCAAAATTTTATTTTCATTTAAAGCAAGATTAAGTTGAGATTTTAATGAATCCCTTTCATTAGCAATCTCATCCTTCTCTTGCAAAACTACATCAAGTCTAGAAATCAAATTTTTATTTTCATTGTTAATGCCTAGACTCTTCTTTTTCAAAGCATTATATTTTTCAATCAATTTTTCACAAACAATTGATAGTTCTTCATTTAAAGCATGGGGATCAACATAATCATTTGAAGAACTAGCACAATCATTACTATCTAGTTGAGATTCCGAAAGTACCTCAAGGGAGTCATTCCCTTGGACCGTATAGCATTGTTGCGGCTCGGATTCTCCACTAGATTCCTCCTCTTGTTGGATAGGCGTTTGAAGCTTGGAGGTGGTGGTTGTTGTCAACTTGTTCCACACTACAAAAGCGGAATCAAAATTAGAAACACATAAAAGATAGTCTTTAGGAATGTGCTTCTAATGGCCTCAAGGGCTTGTGCATTGGCCCCTATATGATTGCAATCACCAAGATAACATCTCTGGTAGCCGCAAGAAAAACATGCAAACCTAGGGTCTTTAGGTATGAGGACATCCTATACTTCCAAACAACAATGCTGGAAGGATCAAAGCTAGGTGGGTCATGAAGTCCATGGATGTAAACTATATGTGTGAAAACAAGCAAATGCAAACAAGATTAGCAAACAAATGGATCTCACTCCTAGGATGTTAAGCCTAAGTATCAAGAGCACTAGCTCTGATACCAATTGAAAACACCTAGAGGGGGGTGAATAGGTGTAAATGCTAATCTAGGAACTAAATGCGCTAAATGCGGAAGCTAATGCAAATTATTGCAAACACACTTAATACAATCAACAAGTGTAGCCGAATTCCCCGTGAAGGACTCTGGACTAACTCTTCTTGATTCCCCTTGAATGGGTTGAGGTGCTATGTGAAGCTCTTGTTGATTAAGTACAAGTGAGGCACACACAAACAACCAAGCATATAATAGATATGGCAATATGAATCAATGCAAGGCAACACAAGCAAAATGAATAATATGAATGAATGATGCTTTGCACAAAAATGAGAGAGAGGGTTGAGAGACAATGGATCAAACGCAAAGGCCAAGATATGTTTCGAGGTTCGAGCCCCTAGCTCTACATCCCCGCCTACACCACCGTGTAGGATTTCCAATCCACTATCTCCCACCGAGGGAACCTCTGCCGAAGAGGATTTGTTACAACCTAGGAGTACCAAACTCCTCTCTCAAACAACCACCTCACAACCGAGGGGTAGGCCCGTAGCCAATACAACCACAACACCTCTACCGAAGAGGGTTACAACCAATCTCCACCTCACAATAGAGGGAGCAAACCAATCACCCGATCACCTCTACCTAAGAGGGATACACAAAGAATAAGGGTGTTTACAACAAGTGGTTCCAAAGACCACAAACTCAATCTCTCTTTCTTCTCTCTTTTTCCACAAAACAAATGATCCTAATAGAATAGGATAGATTATAGCTCAAGTGTGAAAACTAGGTGTTTTTGGAAACTAGCAACAAAGAAAATACTTTGGAAAACTCTTGTAAAAGATAGAGAATGAAAACCAATACAAATATCCCAAATTCCTATTTTCTTTGATTTTCTAAAACCCTTGAAAAACAATAAAGATTAAATCTTTTTAGCACAAAAACTCTTTTCAAAACTTGTTTAAAACACTAAAGAAGTCAGGAATTTTTAGCTCTAAAAATCTTGGCCAAAATCCCAAAGAATTGGGGTTTATATAGGCCCATCAGAAAACTAGCCGTTAGGCTGATGTGGCAGCCTGACAGGCTAACGGTCGACCGGCCCGGTCGACCGCCAATGGTCAGACTTGTGACCATTGGGCAACCACGGTCGACCCAAACAAACAGAGAGCACTGCTCTCAGTCCCGGTTGACCGCCCGGGTCGACTGTCCCAGAGCTGCCAAACGTGCACAGATCTGTGCACGTCGGTCGACAGGCCCGGTCGACCGACTTCACCCCAAGTCGACTAATAAACTGACTTAGTCGACTGGTTGAAGCCTGGAACAAAAAACTGGGTCAGAAAAACAGTTTAAAAATATTTTGAAAAATCTTTTAAGTCTTGTAAAAATGCTCAAAAATAGTTTTATCATTTTGCATTGATATATAAACATGTGATAAAAAGTTTAGCTCAAATATCAATCAATATGAACTATTTTTGTGTTTTAACATTTTTACGAAAAACTAAAACTTGTATTTTTATCAAACTTGATTTTTCCAATAGGAAATCTGATTTTCCTAAAAACTCATGAATAGACATATCAAAATAAGTTTGTTTAAGATATGAAGCATGTATGTATATTGAACACATCTAATATACATAAAAACCATGTAAACTTGTTTTGATCAAACTATTCATGAAAACTAAATCCAAAACATAAATCTTGTGTGTGTTGTGCACTTGAGCGTATCAACTATACTAAGCTTTACAAATGGATCTAAACACACTAACTAAACTAGGATACCTAAGTCTTCTTGATGATCTTCATCTTCAAATTGACTTGCTCTAAAACTCCATTCATGGACTAGGCAAAGTGTGATCTTGAAGCTTTGGCCCTGGAATCACCATGAAAAGCTTCTAAATACCTTATTGAAGCTAATCACCAACTAATATCTTGGTTAATGATCTAAAACTTAAACAACACAAGATTATTAGTAAACATAACTACATGAATTAATCATCATCAAAACTAGGGTGGAAGGCCTTTGGGCCAACACGTTTAGGATCTTCTTAGCTTTTTAGAGCCTTACATTGTTGCTCATCACAATTTTATTTGTTCCTCTGATCCAATTTACAATACTGGGTTACAACTTTTATTTATAAAATTTTTACAATACAAATCTTATTTGGACTATGAGATGATCTTGACTGTTGGATGCTTAAAGAATCTTGATCAATCCTATTAGGAGTTGATCTTCTTGATCTAAAATGATTTTAAACCTTTTAATCTTTAGAAACAAATCTTCATTGAATAGGAATTGAATCATATTCATACTCCTCCTTAAAAAAACTCACAATCGCATGAAAAGAAAACAGCTTCACCTTGATTTGCCTTTTCTGCTTCAAGCCATCGTCTTCTCCAACTCAATTGGATTTTCTTGGACCATCATTTTCTCTTGAAAAACAAGACAAAATCCTAACAGTTTCTATAATTAGTTATTATAGCATTGAAAGAATAAAGCCAATTGTTTCTCGTAAATAATTAAGGTACACTCATACATAAAGGGATGAATGTAGAGGTCGTAACGGGGTGGGTTTAGATAGAATTCTACTAGATTCCTGTGCTGATTCATAACCTACTCAATAATTTTTCCTTTTTTCATTTTCATTTTCATTTATTTATTATTATTATTATTTCATGAATTAACTTATTACATTTTTATTTATTTATTATTATTATCTAATTTCATGAATATACTTATTACAGTTTGAGTCTAATTTTATTTATTATTAATAATTTTATTATTATTAATATATAGGGAATATCGTTCATTGATCGTCTTCATCACCCTCCGATCATCTTCATCACCCTCTGCTGTTTTTCTTTGACTTGTTGCCACAGTGATCCTCCATGGGATGCCTTGTGCAATACTTCCGTGAGCTCGTCGAGCTCGTCTTGTCGTCTGCCATTGTCGATGATCCGATCATCACCTTTGCATCTACCGTGTTCAGATTTGAACATCATTGAGCCATGACAACTCCACCTTGATTAATATACTCCAAAAATCATCGATCTTTATATTGGCCCAAGTTTATAATCACCCGGTTTTAGAGTTTTGATGATCACAAAACATATATAGTTATTTGTACTAATCAAGTTTAAGTGTTTAAGATTATTTCAGGGTTCTTAGGATACAAGAAGTTTCTTCCCCTAAAGGAAGGTGGTGTTGACTCAAGATGACTCAAATACGGGATCAAGAATTCAAGTAACTCAACGATACACATGGAAAAGCCCGAATTAAAGATCTTGAAGTCACCTAGACCCTTGTGAGATCTTATTATGTTAAAGAGTAAGGATATGATAGATGTGCTCAAGAAATTACATGCACAAAAATACACTTTTCAAAAATACAAGTTTTGGGGAGTATTGGTTTTGTTGCATGATTGGTTAATATACATGTTTCATAATTTTTCAAATTTTTATATCAAGTTTAAAACATGTATTTTATCTCCTATACTATGCTACATAACCCTCAAACCAATGCAGAATATTTTAAAAATATTTTCAAGTTTAAAAATCTATTTTAAAGCTATTCCAGGCTATAACGGTCGACCGGCCGGTCGACCGTAATTGTTTCAGGCCAAAACGGTCGACCGGCCAGTCGATCGGGCCTTTTGGTCATGGGCGTGCATGCTGTGCACGTTTGTCGGTCGACCGGGTCGGTCGATCGTCAACCCCTGCGGTCGACTCACCAGTTGACCAACTGCATGACACTTGCTCTCTATTTGTGCCGGTCGACCTGCATTTCAAAAATTTCTTTTGAATATGACCTACGGTCGACCGGGCGGTCGACCGGAGCCAACGGCTATTTGCCAAGTGGCGTGCCGGTCGACCGGCCGGTCAACCGGCAGATGTCTAGGTTGGCTCAACGGCTCTATTTTGAATCTGTTTTGTTTTTTATGGGTTCCAACTGCTATTTTCTGTTTTCAAGTAGTTAAACTCACCCCTAATGACCTAGTATCACTTATAAATGGTATTTATCCTTTGCCTATAAATAGAGGTCATGGGTCTTTAGTTTTTAAACAAGAAAAATATTCAAGTTTCAAGTATTTTCAAGAGAAAAGTATTTATAGCTTTCCATTTTTAAAGTTCTTTCTATTGCAAAAAATTTTCAGTTAGTTTTCAAGTCCTTTAAAGCTTTACTACTGAAATTTCTTTCTCACTTTACTTCTTAAACCAAAAATCATACTCCACTCTATAAGAAGTTATAAGAGAGTGTTTGTGGTCTTCCTAGATCACCAAGTGACTTGTATTCCATTGAGTTGTGGTTCCTCTTGTGTGGAGAATAATATTGTTGGAGTTGGGTACTCCGGTCTTGTGTAGACCAAGTTGTAATCCCTTGGGTGTAAGGTTCCTCTGTGGAAGTTCCCTTTGTGGATATAGTGGAAATCCTTCATAGTGATGAAGGCGGGGACGTAGAGCAGTGGCTCGAACCTCAAAACATATTCTCTTGTGTTTACGATTGATTTCTTCTTGCTCTTTATTGCTTTACATTTTTATACTTGTGATACTATTTGTCTTGTTTTCAATATTACATTCATTTCATCTTCTTGCATTTTCGGTCTATACTCATATCAACAAGGAAGCAATTAAGCACCTCAACTCGTCATCTAGAGGAATCAAAGAGGAGAAGTTCTAGAGCCCTTCATCGGAATTCGGCTTCAATTTCTTGTTTTAAGTGATCGCTTGCATCATACATCTTAACTAATTTTTAAAAGTGCATTTGATTAGCATAACACCTATTCACCCCCCTCTAGGTGTTTTTCAGTTTATCTTAGAATAAATCTGAACTTTATTATTGTCTTCTTCATCTTGATGTCTCCGTCGAACAACATCGACTCGACATCTTCTTCTTTATATAGAGCACTCGAGTCTTGAACGAACATCATGGCTCTGATACCATTTGTTGCGTGCATAACCCGGGGTACCATACTTACTTGATACTAATAGTTGGGAGGTACGAGATCCCCACTGACGACCTCAAGCATGCTATGAGATCGATTACCTCGAGCACACAAGATGAATATTTAAAGATACAAGAAGAAGAACACACAATTTAACGTGGTTCGGCCCAAACTTGACCTATGTCCACGGAGAGAGAACTTGAGAGAGCTTTATTAATAAACTTGATATAAAGAGATTAACATTTCTCTTGATGACACAAGAGTATTCACCTTCCCCTTAATTCTACGCCTATATTACAAGAGTATTCTTTCTCTTTACGCGCCTTCACTTTACTCCTCTCTTTCTTAACTTTTTTGGACCTTTTTGGCTTTTTGGGCCTTACATTATTGTTCACCACAACTTTATTTTGTTCTTCTGCTCCAATTTACAATGCTGTGTTACAACTTTTATTTACAGGATTTTACAATACAAATCCTATTTGAACTATGAGATGATCTTGATCATTGGATACTTGAAGAATCTTTATCAATCCTATTAAAAGTTTATCTTTTTTATTCTAGAAGGATTCTAGGCCTTTTAATCTTTAGAAACAAATTTTCATTAAATAGGAATTGAATCCTATTCATACTTCTCCTAAAAGGAAACTCACAATCGCCTGAAAAAAAACTGCTTCACCTTAATTTACTTCTTCTGCATCAAGTCATCGTCTTTACAACTCAATTGGATTTTCTTGGACCATCATCTTCTCTTGAAAAACAAAGCAAAATTCTAATAGTTTCTATAATTAGGTATTATGGCATTGAAAGATAAATTCAATTGTTTCTCGTAAATAATTAAGGTACACTCATACGTAAAGGGATGAATGTAGAGGTCAGAACAGGGTGGATTCAGATAGAATTCCATTAGATTCCTATGCTGATTCATATCCTACCTAATAATCTATTAGATACAATTTTAAGGATCTAAATCCGTAAATTCAAGTTTGAATTCGGTTATCGGGCCCAATTTCCAAACTAGAGATTATTAAGATATTCATATGCCGATATAGTCTCCCGTCAAAAAGAATAGAAAGAGCCCTAAACTTAAATAAAACATGGAGGCCGAGTGTTCTCACTAACAAAAACTTCAATATGGCACTTGAATTAGTTAGCTAAAAGTTGAATTCCTTTTTAGATGAACTAGTTTTGCATGTGTAATTAGAGATGAGAGGGGCATCACCGAGGTCTAGACCTAAATCCCAACAAGCACTACACAGTTGATTATGACATGTTAGGTCTTTTAGAAGAACCCAACTATATCAGCAACACACGCAAAGAAGAGAGATCTAGGATGTAGACCCATGGAAATTAACCTAAATGTTAGAACCAAACTTGAGTTGGGCTCCATATGCCATCAGTATCCTACTTGGACCTTTATTCTTTCTCACAATTGTCATTGAAATTAAGAAACAACTACTACTTCTACTTGAACTTGAAGCAGTATCCCTTTGATTTTGTTCCACCAGAAAACTAATCCTAGTCTCTCAAGAAAGTCATAAATAGATGTCATCTCCACTATTATGTGAACCACAGAAGAGGGTACCTTTCAGATTCAACATGTCATGTAGCACTATAAAATGCTTTAACTTAATACAAAAGCTTAATGCACAAAAGATGAGATTATTAATTTTTATTAATTAGAATTTGCAGAGAAATCGACGTTAAAGATAAAGCAAAATTTGTGCAAAATAGCTAACACATTTCTTGAAAATAAAAAATAGATATACAGTTTTATTTTAAGTGCACTTACATATTTGCGCGTGTCAGAAAACTAGTTATCTTAATCATAGAGCTGAAATGCGCACATACACACAAGTTTGATAAATAAAAAGAAAAAAAAAACTATTACTAGGATATTTTTCTTTTTGAATATGCATTACTATTACTAAGAATATATCTAATGCAATACTTCGAGTCTCACTGTATAATTCAGATTTCCGCGCTAAGGGAAATTTGTTTAACCCTGGCCATGCTGGCAATGTATCCTTGGCATACATAAACATAACAACAACATCAAAATTAGTTTGATTTAATTTGATTTGTATTATTAGAGTTTTGTAGAAAACTTCTCTTGTTCTATTGAACTAAGTAGGAAAAACATCCATTGCCCTATTGAATTCACCTAATAATACACCATTATACAATTCTAAGATTTGACAGAAAAACTATGTATGTTATGAGATATACGGTGATCGCATTTGTACTATCTAATATTTGAAAGGAAAAAAAATTCATGTGAATAACTTAGATTTGACGTAAGCTACAATCTTGCGACTGTACTTGGGTGTTTTTCACTGAATTCAATAGAGTACAGTATTAGTGTGTTTCAATTTTGGTCCCTCCAATATTGGTATTGATACTTAATTAATTCACTTAGGAAATACGGTAAAATTGGCAAAGTTCTCTTCAATTTCCTTTCTCCAAATTAATTTGTGTTCATGGACTGTGCAGCTAGCTAGCAGTGCCCCTGGTCATTTTTTTTAGGGATTATTGAGCTTTAAAGGCTAGAAAGCCCTAGGAACAAAATTGAACAAATAGAAGCACATCAAGCAACCAGGCTAGCTGATGAGAACAGAAAACATCTAATTGTAGGCCACATCACAATCTCATTCAATTCATAGTTTCACTTTCAATAATTTTACTGGCTACATACAGTGAAGAGGTTTTAGTCAAGATCACAATAATTCATGTCCATTGAAGCTTACCTAGTCTACCTAGTGAACCCCTAGGCACATGCTTACTCAATTCATGAAACTAGACTCAAACTGTAATAAGTTAATCATACAGTGAGAAGTCTAAAGTCTCAAACTTGGATCTCAAGGTATTCTCCCAATTACACAAGATCCTCATTTTAGCACTGTTGCCTCATTCTCCAAGTCAAAAAATATTAATAATAATAAAATTAAAAAAAAAAAAAAACATTGTTTCCTTTTATAGTGAACACTATTATTTGCAACTATCTACTTCAATTGCTCGATATGCCATAGCTTGAAAGTGTTGTTGGGCAAAGGAATAAGTGGATGAAAGAGTAATTATTTCACTTATTATACTTCCAAAAGCAAACTAATCGTCTATTCTTGTCAAACAATTGAAGAATAACTTTATTTTATCAAACATAAATTTGAAACAAACAGGAACAATAATTCATCTTTAGTGCAATAAATCTATATAATTATTCTCTTATCTTATGTGACTTAATTTATAGTTTATACGTAACTTTATTCTTTAAATGATGACATAAATTTATTAAAAATATAACGTTTTAGATATCAGGAAATAAATTTATTTTTGCATAACTTTTTTTGTTGCAAAATAGTAGCGCTGAATAGATTTATAATCAAAATTCCATTATATTTCAGGTTCATCAAACCACTGAAGCTATAGGGAATCCCCCTAATTATTTTTCCGTCATGACGCGTCCCTTTCTATTTTCAAATTCTCACATCAATTACCTCTATTGTTAAGAGCCATCACATGACTACATGTGACTTATTATTTGTCTGAAATGTCTTTGTACAAAATTAGGGAATGCCCCATTTTATTAAGACTAAGATTAAATAAAGGCTAATTAAACATATTCAAATCTTTTGTCCGCATTAATTAGGGGGATTTCGCTACAGCCCACTATGTCAAACCGTAATTAGGAGGAAAAAAAACTCAACTTCATAATTTAATTCGCTAGAGTCACCTCATTTTTTAAAGCAACTATGCGTGCCTACATGTCAAGCACAGAAGTGCTTCTTAGCCGCGAAATACGCAAAAGCCTCGCAGTAATCGCTTCAAAAAAAGCGGACCATTTCAAAAAAAGCGGACCGTTTCAAAACTGCGGACTGCTAATATATAGAGAACTGTGACCATGATCGTTATCCTCACAAAAAATGTCCAATTTCTGAGCCTTTATTAGGACTGTGAGTATGATTGTGGTCCCCACAAAAATGTCATGATTCTGAGTTTTAATATTACTTCAACCATGATCACAGTCATGTTTATTAGGACTGTGACTATGATCACAGTTCTCAAAACATATCATGTTTCTGAGTCTTTATAGGACTGCGACTGTGATCGCAGTCCTCTTTATTAGTACTGTGCAGTCGCAGTCCTCTTTATTAAGACTGCATCACAGTCCTAAAAAAGCCTTATTTTTTAGCATTTATTCACAGTCCTCAAAATAAAAATTTCAGCCTATATTGGGACTGCGACGATGATCACAGTCCTCACAAAGTGCCTTAATTTTCAACTAATAAAAAGAGTCTTCTAATAAAATACTACGACAATCGTAGTCCTTACAGAGGACTGCGATCATGAGTCAGTCCTCACATAAGCATCACCATCATCAGTAGACCCCTATTCATCTATATCAAATGATGCCCAATACTTTCTAGATCTATAAACTATATCGATTACAAGCACAAACAAAACTCATCGCGAGCATTAACAAATGAGATTTACAAAAGGTTGATCTCAAAAAAAATTTGGTCTGGGGCTCCGCCCCTTGAGACCTCGGGGCGTCTTTTCACCCCATTTTCAACCTCTACGGTGACTAGACCGCACATGTCGATCCGCGAATTACTCTGCGTCGGGTTAGGATTGTGAGAAGAGCAACGTCGGCGACGATAAAGAAAGATAAAAGAGAAAATAAAAATATATAAAGAAGTGGTAGTTGGGAGTCATCAATTTATACTGATGTGAATGAGAATATAGCAAACAAAAATATGGGTGAGATTTTTCCTAATTATGAACGAAAATAGATGGCTATAGCGAATTTTTTCTTTTTTTTTATTTTCATTTTGATATATATTATTATTATTATTGGGGGGCATCGGGAAACCACTAATGTATATACCAGGGGCAGCACCGAGATTTCTGGGCCCTACGCACATTTTAAATAGGGCCCCTCACCAATCAATTATGAAAAAAATATTAAAAAATCAATAATATTTGTTTTGCTTATTATTCAAGACAATTTTCATTCTATTGATAATATTGCACCGAAGTAACTTTAAGGCTGCTTACATACCTAGGGGGCTATACCTAATCTCAAGAATCAAAGACAATGTAGTTTTCCTAAGCTACAACCCTGATCAAAGGCCTGCAAGTCACCCCTTCACACTCTACAATTCAGATGCATCAATATTTCAAAAATGATAACAAAATGCATTTCACAAAGATAACACTAGAACATGGAAATCTGCAATTTGAGATTTTTTGTGTTCATCTAAATCTAACAACGACTTTTGGGTACTGATCTAAATCAAACAGTTAAGTAAATCCCAATTAGAGTGGAAAAAGACAGGAATCACATCTAGTTGAGAAGAGTGGCTGGGCCCTCACTCTCCACCAAATTAGTTTCAATTAGGTTAAAAAAATAATAAGAGTTTTTACTTCAATATTAAAATTAAACACAAAATTAGTGTGAGGTTTAAGGGAACCCAAATGCAACAAGTAGAAAAGGGTAGTCGTACTCGAGAAGAGGGGATAATCTCTTTCTTTCTCTCACTTTTCCTACAAAATCAAAGCATGTATCTGATTAATTCAAGCCTGAAAATATTTTTAAAATAAATTAGATTTTGGATTCTGGGTACTCATCAAAATCTCTTTTTTTTCATTTTGATAAGTGGGTTCTCATAAAATTCTATTCTTTTTTGTCATTTAGACAAAACTAGGACGCTATCAATACTTAAAGGTAGAAGAAAATAATGACAGAAGAGAGAGCAGTACTTTCGGAGTGATGATGACGGAAGCCATATTCTTCTCCTCTTGGGTTCGAATCGTCTGATCCTCTCATTACATGAGAAAAAGAGAGAGGGGGTTGGCTTTGAGATTGGGGGATTTTTTAGTTTTGAGTACATGCTCCTTTTTCTTCAGGCCTTTTTCCTTGTTTTTTTGTTATTTTTTTTCCTTTTTATTTTATACCCTATATAGACAATCTGATGGGGGCCTTAAAAAAACTGGGGCCCTAGACAACAGCCTATGTTGCCTACCCCAAGGGCCGGCCTTGGTATATACACTGAAATCTAGTAAGGATTGAGTTAAAATAATCACGATTGTTATTTTGTGATAAAACTTTTGAATTATGAAAATCAATATACTTCTTGCATTTATTGTAAATGGGGATGGGCCACATAAGTTCTACATGCCGCATTAATTAAACTCGGTTATGGTCATCTAATTCTATACTTTTTGATCCAAAATTGGAAAAAATATCAATTAATAAAGGAATTTTAGCAAAGTTCGGTCAAATAAAGCTGTGTGAAACATACATCATGCGTGATCATTAACAGCAGAGGCATGGAATTAACGAGTAGCGTATAATCCGCGGGGTTTTCTTCTGATTTTCATAGTTTATAGAGATTAATTCAATTTACCCTTCTAGTAATCACTACTGAGCTGGGCAAGATTTTTTGGAATATGAATCCACATATATATAGTACAATGAGAGGGAGGAGATAACAATGTAAGAAAATCAACCTATAGAATGTATAGACAATAAGAGGTACTTGAAGGTTGATCGAGTAACTGCTTGTGATGGGAAACATCACATTTTAGTTTGAGACGCAATGGACATACTACTTAGAGAAATTCTCCACCTAAGTCAGTGGATGAGATTAATCCATCTTACTAATTCAGAAAGGAAAAGGAAAAAAACACCAGATGTACTGTATGACAAGGTTTAACTAGAAATGTAAAATGAGCTCAAGTTAGTACAATTTTCAATTCTGAAGCTTTGGGTCAATCTTCTGTGATTCCTTGGTATACTATAGTTGAGGGTGACGGCAGGATACTCTTCTCTCTCTATAGTTAATCAAATGTAGGGCAGAGAGTAGCCTAGTTTCTTGTATATTTGTACTATGATTTAAGTTTCAATGAAATTCATTTAACTTCAAAAAAAAAAAGTTTTTAACAATCATTAATTTAACAAGATTTAGATCTCTCTCTCTCTCTCTCTAGTTCCATAAGTGATGGGTGTGTGTGTGTAGGCTAGAGGTGACCTCCATCCTCTTGAGAGAGAGAGAGAGAGAGAGAGAGAGAGAGAAGAAAAGAATAGAAAAGAAAAATACACTAGTTCCATGTACACTTGTATCAAGTCATTGTATCTTAAATTTTGATGAGATTAACATTACTTGAAACAAGTCTCAAATACATTACTACACTTATGTTACCATACAAGAGTCGGAGCCTACAACATTATAACCCATATATTCCTGCACTATCTGGTCAATGTAGGACAACTTTGAATTCTCTCTTTTTGGCAAGTAAACACATATGTAAATAAGAAGAAAAAAGAATGGTGCATGGGCAACTACTAGATCGAAAAAACAAGAAGAGGAGGGCTACAAGAACATCTACATCTTGTGCATCAGCAAATGCCTCCTGAAGTCAGGCGCGGCGTGGCCTTTGCCGCTCGGACCGGAGGGAGGAACCTGTCCCCGGACGAGGACTTGGACGGACTTCAACTCCTCGGCCTCCACCGCGATGCTACTCGGCACTATGAAAACTGAATGAGGGTCTGGCCTTGATGAGGCTAGAACAAAGGAAGTGAGTAAGAGAATGAAGCAGAGCTTGAGGGTGCAGGCCATTATTTGCGGAGGGTAACACCACACAAATTTCACTTAGTGATAAGTTTTTCTTGAAGTTAGTAGTACTGGTAGGGATGTTGGTTGTAGGGTCCTATTACAAGGGGAGGATGATAACTTAAATAAGCTTCAATTGGAGCTAGTTTGGGGGTGAGATTACTTCATGGCCCTTGGACAAAGAGAGCACAAGTTTTTGGAGATATGTGAAAATGTGTATATTAATATGAAAAACTCATGAGATCTTGGTATATTGAAGTATGAAGTCTTTTATTATATGTGCCCTATTTGTTGGACAACTTAAAGTGTGGACATGAACAACTTCATCCCAACAACCACCCCTAGTCAACCAATGAGGGATATTCTTGTCATTGGATGAGTTGAGGTACATTAACAAGTGCAAAGAACACTCTCTGATCCAACAACTATGTTAGAAGAATGACCAACAAGTGGAACAGTGATGAGAAGAATTGTAACACAAAAGGAGATGCAGGGATCAAACCCCTGACATAGGTGCAAGTACACAACTTTGAAACCAAAATATAGAGAGTTGTCTTGGGCTGTTTGGTTGCAAGGAAGTGGGCGGAAGTAAGGAAACAGGGAAGTATAATTGCTCACTTCTCTATCTATCCAAACACCAGAAAAGGAAAATAAGAAAACCCCTTTTCCTTTTCTCTTTTCTCTTTTACACAGTCATTTCCTCACTTCTAGAGTGCTACAGCTATTTTTGTGGTCATGTAAATCTCATTTGTAATAAGTTGCAGCACAAGACAGTTAATTTTTTGATCATGTAAATCTCACTTGCATTCTAATTACAGTCTAATTTTTATTTTTCTTAATCAATTTTTATTTTAATATTATTTTACGGTTAACTTTGTGGTCAACTTTTCTACTTCCACTTTCACATTACCATCCAAACACCGGAAAAGACAAAACATTTTCCAAACCACACTTCTCAACAACATCCAAACACCGAAAAACTTACTAACCAATTCTCAAGTTCCAAAAGGAATTATTGTCACTTCCTCAATTCCTCACTTCCTCACTTCCACCCTTAACCAAATAGGCCCTATGGCACCTGAATTTCTTTTTATATTTTGTTTTCAATCAAGCTAAACTCACACTAACTCTGAGTTTAAATCCAATGCACATCTTGTAGCTACATGCCATTCTCAAAGGAATTGATAAGCAAACAAACCTAGACCTATGATCAAGTACCCCATCATTCACTGTTCCTGCATAAGGGCATTGCGCTCAAAGTACCCAAAATTTGTTGGAAGAATTTGGTTTAAGCACTCCCTCACAATGATGCAGTCCTTTTTTCTCAACTCAGTGCTAAAATCAGTGGAATATATTGACTTTGCCCTTGCCAATCTCTTTCCAATTGACAAAAAGTCCCCAAACGTGTGATTTGACAAATCCTCAGTCCTCAAAAAGCCAATGGTTGAAAAAATTGATAATCGTGCACATGTTGCCGACGTGCATGGACTGAACTGGCCGCACAAATGTTCTTCTTGGGATCAATAATCAAACGCACCAACCAAACTATTTGCCCTTCGTTCCTCTCTCTATTTGAGTCTCTGCCCTTGACTTTTACTCTTATCAGTTACTGCGTGCGCCCATGGAAAAGAGTCGTGCACTAATTTGCACTGTTAGAAAAGAGTCGTGCACTTTGCTCTCTTACCGAAAACAGTGTTTCCTCTCCTCTTTGGCCCTGCACTCTCTTTTAGTATGTGTCCGATTGATAATTTGGTCTCTGCTCTTCTACACTGCAACTAATTGTGCTGTGTGAACTAATAGTTTTACAAGTATTTGTTTACCATAAAGAGATCATTAGTTTAAAACAGAAAGAGCCTCCAACATACAAAATCGTAACTCGGGAACTTATTTTCTTAGCTCTTTGAAACAGAGGGTCTTTCTGAAAGTGGGTTCATGAACTAGATTTCCATAACTAGCCCTTTGTAAAGCAACGGACCATGATGGGACTCAAAAGGACATATGGTCGGGTGGTTGGCCCATTGCCAACCGCCGATGACTCGATGACGGCGATGTGGTAGCATACAGTGATCCGTCGGCCACACGCCATTTCTGTACACGAGATATAAGTCCACGACAAACAGCATTTGCCGGTTTCGTCCAATGCATGGCGATGATCCATGGTGGGTCGACCAACACGTGTAAGCTGTAGTAGGTAATGGTCTGACGAATGCTGTTTTTTCCCCAGCAGCAGATGAGAAACATGTGATACTTGGTGGCTGCAATGATGTAACCTTGTAAGTCCATAGAGTCCATGAAACTCGTGGAATATGAGAGCTTGATGTGTACATGGTTTGGGGATCCAATCTATGCAAGAGATCTCTTGTTTCCGGCCACCAGTCAAATAAGGAGCCACGTGAGGAGACAACTGATCAAACTCTGTGTGTGTGTGTGAATACCAGTGTTACAATAATTGAAGAAAGAAAAACTGATTTAGCGTATCATTAATGAGGGTAATACCCAAATATATTAGAGATACAATTGATAAGGAGAAATCCTAATACAATTCTAATACAAGAATAGTAAGAAAACATCTATTCCTAATATTGTTCTAATGCAATATAGACTCTAATTCTAATACTACTCATAACACCCTCCTCAAACTCATGGTGAGAAACCAACATTAGTTTGCCAAACAACTCTCCAAACCTAAAAAGAAAATAAAATGGAGAAAGAAAAAGTTAGGATTTTTGAAATTCCTCAAATTCAGAAGGAACGATTTAATAAGCTAACAGAAAGATATGATTGACTGCAGTAGACCGGTGATCACCGCCGTCACACACTCAGACCAGTGTAACTAGTAGTAAAATTCGGTGATGCCCGCCACTAGATGCACTCGGACCAGTGCAGCTAGAAAAACACACTTCGGACCAGTGCAAATAGAAAAATTTGATGGTACTCGCCAGTAGACGCACTCGGACCAGTGCAGCTAGAAGAACGCATTAGGACCAGTGCAGCTAGAAGAATCTGGTGATGTCCGCCAGTAGACGTGTCACGAAACGTAGGAGCATGATGTGGATATGGTTGAACTTGGACTGTAAACTGAGGATATTGAAGTTTGTATTTAAAGTTGAATATGATTTCGATTCGGTTATGAGATTGGAGCCGAAATTAAAGATGGATGTTGGTTTGAAATCACGATTGAAGATGGTGTTGGAGAAGTTGGACTAATATTGGTGATGTTCGCCTGACCTACTCAGCGACGAGGATTGGGGTGGATGTTGTATGAAGTGATGGAGGTTTGATGATTCTGAAGTTTCATGGTTTGTATGGAATATTACTTGCAGTTGCAGATGAATAGATAGTGGTATGCACACGATCTGGACTCGTCGATCGGCTCTCGTTGACTGCGGTATTTTTGGTAGAAAAATTGCTTGGATAATGATGCTCACAGGTTTTTGGTGTTGCATCAAGAAGTGCTTGCAAATTATGTGTCTTGAACATCTGTTATACTTGGTTGGATTTTGTATAAATAATTGTTGATGGTTGCTAGTTTGTGCATAGGTATTTGTGTAATTACTTTGCTTGCTAGTTGTTTTTACACTGGATGAAGAAAACTTGGGCTCGGCTGAAAAATATGTGGACCAGGTCTATAAGTATGCAGGGCACGAACTTGGGCGTGCACTTGCTGGGCACGAGAGCACTTGGGCATGCGTGATGCCAATGGAGTCTTGGCTGCTGCAGTGCTGCTGAGGGCGGAGGACGATGGCGGAGTGATGGTGAAGGTGAGGGGGAGAAGATGGTTGTCAAGGAGATTTTGTGAAAAAGAAAGTTTCTTGTGGAGGAGATTTTTGGAGTAATTTAATTTAGGATTTTGAGAAGATTAGGGAGAGTTCTTTGGAGCGATGGTTTGGTGCTGGACTCGGCTACATTATCACGGGCCAACGCATGCTCGTTGTTGGAGTGTCAATGATGATCAGAAGAAACCTTTCTCTGATACCATGTTACGATAATTGAAGAAGAAAAAAACTGAATTGTATATCATTGATAAGGGTAATGCTCAGATATATATATAAGGATACAATTGATAAGGAGAAATTCTAATACAATTCTAATATAAGAATAATAAAGAAACCTCTATTCCTAACATTGTTCTAATACAATATGAATTCTAATCCTAATACTATTCTTAACAATGAGAATAATGATGAAATGGGAGATAGCTTTTGTGGTACTCAAACAATTGAATGCAATAGGAATCTGTTTAATTTGGTCACATTAAGAATGTTTTGAATGCTGTAGCGTAGACTGTCTGGTTCTTTTGCTCCATCTATACATTTGTGTGTTGAATGCTCAAGATATGAAAGAGTGCCAGCTCATATCAATAAGATATGTTTTGAGGTGAAACTCAATAAATGGCTACATAATTAAGAGAGATTCTCGCGAAGAAAGGTTTTTGGTGGTGTTAAAATAAAAATATAACCCTCAATTCTCACTATGACTTAAGATCTTTGATGCAATGATAGGGATATAAATATGATATTAGAGTGATTGGGTGTATATTTAAAAAGAATTTTAGAGAATCCTATGCAAAAGTTCAAATTTCAACTCATGAAAGAAACCTTGAGCACACGAGAGTTTGTTAGAAATAAAATATATCCCTCAATTCTAATATCCTTACTATTTTAATCGCAACTTTTTAATTAGAATTATAATTTGATTATCACTAAGGTTGTGTCACGTCCTGACCAAATCTGTCCATCCATTTACAACCTATAAATAAATCTTGAATTCTAACCATATATCTATACCCAAGTCTCAAAAAAAAAAATTTTTTTTTTGAAGTTAAATATAGCATTTATTAGATAAGACAAGAATTCAAGATACACACACTCCCCTTTATGATTGCGTATATAAAATTTATCATTGTCATTAATCTTCGTCTTTCTCTCTTTTATATGTTACAACACCCAAAATTCTAGCCCTAACTAGGGTTATTACAAATTCCCGATACGTTGACCCAACTCGGGACCAACCTGGACACGTACCATACCCACTTATGAATAGGTATATACTGGACCCGTTCATGAAATCGGGAAGGGTCTGAGTACCTTTCATGTAGACCCACCTGATCGGACTTGACCTGTTTAGTCATTGAATAGGGATGGGTAATTCTTATATTACCCGACTAGGACCGGACTCGTTATAATACTTGGTACTTAAATAAATAAATAAATATACTAATATTAATAATACTAAAATAAACTGATTTATTAAAAAATCTAAGTTTATTTTACTAGTAACATCAATTATAACTACATAAGCCATTAACGCAACCAAAGCCCATTTCACTTTTTCTTTTTCTCAATCACTTTGTAGCCAGTACCATCATCCTCATCCTCCTCCATTGGATCTTGTAGTGATCAAAATTTGACCCCTGTCAGGATCACGATATGTGTCCAGTGATAGGAACATGGGGAAGGTCTCAGAATCCCATTCCAGGATCTCAACCACGTCTAAATTTGACGGCCGTTCTCACCCACCGCTCCGAAGCCACACTGTCTTTTGAAGACATCTCTCGTCCTGGAGTCCGAAGTCACTTGGCCACCCAGAGCCGACTTGACACTGGACCGAATGCCCCGCCACTTTGGCGACTCTATCCATCACCACGAACAGATCGAGGCGAACTTCTTTGAACCGCGGAATCAGTTTTGTGACTCTATCCTCTTCATCATCCAGAGCCACCTTATAGCTAAATAGATCAGTTGAAGATAGCAACTAATAAACCTCTAGCACACCCATCCTAACTATCTGGATATGATCCTGATGGTTACAAGGATCAGCAGATTCAAATCAAATAGTGAAAGATCTGCATCTATCCACATCCAATTTACTGTCTTTGTCAGGTATAAATATATCGCTTTCTCTAATGAGAAGGGGGTCGCTCCCCTAATCCTCAAAGTACATATCACGCCATGCTGGCAGTTTCCCTCTGCCAGTCACCATTACTATGCCGGAAGTTTCCCTCACCGATTCACCCTCCTTACTGACTACTGATTCTTATGCTCGAGTGTCATAAGCTGGGTCCACACTAGTACTTCTAATCTGAAAGGCGTCTTTCTTCTCTGTGTGCTTTTACAGGTTTGATCGGGGGCGCCAAATTGCTTGTGGCAGAGTTTTATCCACCATAAATTGGTACTTTCATTGTGATCTTGAGTCCACACTCGAGAGCTTCCTCCCATCCAACCCTGAGTTTTGAACCTTCTTCCAAAGCCTCTTCCCTAGCATCGATGGCGCCGAAGAAACAAATGGTCACCCACAATGACTCCCTGCCTAAAGGCAAGACCAACACCACTGCCGGGGCACAATCCCTCCACATGTCGTAAATGATACTGGCTCCTCCTTACCTTAGAGGACAGCCAATAACGCCTACTTACTACCGTTGTATAAAGGCCAAATCCTTTATATGCTCGGCAACATGAAGAAGCAAATGAAGGAATAACAAGCCTGGTCAGATCACGATTTGAAGCAAGTGGCTCTCGACTGTGAGAATGTCGCCTGTGAGTAGGAGGTCCTAAAGTAACTCAATGACCAACTCCAGGCACATATCAACACTCTCTAAAGAACCCAGGTGCCCAGAGGACGAACCTGGAATTGGAGAGACTAGGGTCGACTGGTACATCATGAACCTGAGGCGGTCCAAACCGACTTCTTTCCTGCGTGAAGACTATTTCGACAAGGAAGCTAAATTCTTCACGTTTGCGAACAAGAGTTCAGCACAATTAGATTTGCAAGAGGATTGAGGAGTTTTCCTACATTCAAACCCTTGACGAGCTGGTCCAAAAACGGATCAAAAAAGCTAAGCTGCAACTCCATAGTGGATCAAAATGGGCCACAGGCAAGGTCTCCAATTCCCCTCTCTCTGATGCGATTTTGGAGTGTAGTTCATGAATAAATTCACGACTCTGACCTTTAACTACTACTCTAGATTTAGCGACCCAGTCCAGCACATCATGCATTTCTGAGACAATATGGTGGTCTACTCAGTAACGATCCGCTCATGTGCCTGACCTTTCTTTCTAGTATAAAAGGTGTAGCCTCAGATTGGTTTTACTTTTTATCGGTGCATTGGCTCCACAATTTTGAGGAGATAAATGAGGTGTTTATCACCCAATACGCCTCCGGTCGAGAAGCCAAGAAGAATAACCACCACCTCCTCACTGTTAAAATGAGATAAAGCGACATCATCAAGTCGTACATCGGCTACTTTCTAATACCGAGAGGGGGTGAATAGGTGAAGTGCTAATCAAACGCGGAAGCTAAAAAAATAATGGATGATAAAAACTAACACAGATATGTGAAATCACCTAGAGGAGAGGTGAATAGGTGATATGGCTAATCGAGAAACTAAATGCGGAAGCTAAAACAAATTTGCAACTACACTTAGTACAACCAACGAGTGTAGCCGAATTCCCCTTGAAGGGCTCTGGACTAACTCCTCTTGATTCCTCTGAATAAGAGTTGAGGTGCTATATGAAGCTCTCATGGTTAAGTACAAGTGAGGCACACAAACACAAGCCAAGCATATAACGGATATATAACAATATGAATGATGCAAGGCACAACACAAGCAAATAGATATGAATGATATGAATGATGCACAACACAAATAAAGAGAGAGAGAGAGTTTAGAGTCAATGGATCAAACGCAAACACAAAGATATGTTTCGAGGTTCGAGCCCCTAGCTCTACGTCCCCGCCTTCACCGAGAAGGATTTCCAATCCACTAACTTGTCCACCGAGAACTCCCACCGAGGGAACCTCCACCGAGGAGGATTTGTACAACTGGGAGTACCGAACTCCTCTCTCAACCAACAATCTCCACCGAGGCAATACAAACACCACCTCACACACGAGGGGTAGGCCCGTAGCCAAACAACCACAATCCTCCTCACCAAGAGGGAAACAAATACAATCCAACTCCACCTCTCACAAGAGGGAGTAAACCACAATCTCAACCTCTACCAAAGAGGGAGCACCCCACAATCCAAATCAACCTCTACCAAAGAGGGATAGCCATAAAGAAAGGGGTATACAACAAGTGATCACAAAAGACCACAAACTTAATCTTTTCCACAAAACAATTGATCCTAATAGAATAGGATAGAAGATAGCTCAAGTGTGGAAAAATAAGTGTTTTGATCAAAGAAATTCTCTTGGGAAAACACCAAAATAGATATAGAAATTTTAGGTCAAAACTAATTCCCAAAACCCTAATTTCTTTGAAATAAACAAAACACTTAAAACAAATAAGATTGATCTTTTTGCTCTTTAAACACTTTTGAAAACTTGTTTTAAACACCAAGAAAGGAGAGAAATTTTAGCTCTTAAAAAAACATGTCAAAGTCCCCAAGAAATGAGGCTTAAATAGCCTCCTCCAAAAACTAGTCGTTTGGTTGTTTCTGTCAGCCAGAACAGCTGGCGGTCGACCGCCCGGTCGACCGCCAATGGTCGAAAAATTGACCGTTGGGGAACTGCAATCGACCGGTCGGTCGACCGAAGTTTCCAGAGAGCAAAGCTCTCTGACCGGTCGACCGCCCGGTCGACCGGCCCAGTTCCCTAGCCAAACGTGCAGAGACCTGTGCACGTTGGTCGACCGGTCGATCAACCGACTCTGGGTCCGGTCGACCGGCCCGGTCGACCGCCAGAGCCTGGCAGCCAGGTTTCTGGGTCAGAAAAACTTGTTAAAAAATATTCTAATAAATTCCATAAATCTTCTAAAAATCCACAAAAATAGTTTTATCATTTTACATTGAAATACAAACTTGTGATAAAAATTACAACACAAAAATCAAACATTTTGAACCATTTTTGTGTCTTATAAATTTTATCAAAAACCAAAACCTGTATTTTACCAAACAAGGATTTTTCAATACATGAATAGGAAAGTCAAAATAAGTTTGTCTAAGATATGAAGCATGTATGTATATCGAACACATCTAATATACATAAAAACCATTTAAACTTGTTTTGATCTAAACTATTCATGAAAACCCATATCCATAAAACGTGTGTGTTGTGCACTTGAGCATATCAACTATCTAATCTTTACAAATAGATCTAAACACACTAAACTAAAAATAGGATACCTAAGTCTTCTTGACGATCTTCCATCTTCAAGTAGACTCGATCCAAAAACGTGATCCACCGAGCTTGACTCCAACGAGTGTTATGTATGATCTTGATGCTCGGGCTCTGGAATCACTATGTGAAAAGCTTCAAAACTCCTTGTTGAAGCTAATCACCAACTAATATCTTGGTTAATGATCTGAAACTAAACATCACAAGATTATTAGTAAACATAGCTACATGAGTTAATCATCATCAAAACTAGAGTGGAAGGCCTCTAGGCCAACAATCTCCCCTTTTTTGATGATGACAAAACTCATGGAGTTATAAATGCATGGATTAAAGTTAAGCTTCAAGGAAGCTCCTCCTTAACTCATGCATAGCAATAAACATTAAATATGCAATGAAAGCTCATAAATATGTATGCATAAACATGCATAAAATAAGATACCAAATATAAAAACATGCTCTTGATACCAAACATATGAAATGCATCATGCACAAAACGTGCTCTTGATACCAATAAAAACATGCTCTTAAATAATGCTCTTGATACCAATTAAACGACAAACTAATAAATAAAAACAAAACATGCATATAAAACATGCATATAAACTCAAATACTTCTCCCCCTTTTTGTCAATCATCAACAAAGGGGTTAAAGTAAAAACAAAACATTCTTCTCCCCCTTTTTGTTCGAAACAAAGAATTAACAAAAGGGGTCAAACAAACAAATCAATATAAATTTTCATGGATACCAATTGAAAGAAATAGATCAATAGATACCAATGAAAGTAAACAAAATCTTGATACCAATAATGAGTAAACACATAAGCATCTTGATACCAATTTTGAGAAGACAAATATAATCTTGATACCAATTTAAAGTATTATTCTTTTTAAACATATGATACCAAATTGAAATTATTATTTTCTATCATAAAACAAGGGAGTGGAATACAAAACCAATGGTAAACCAAATACCAATTGAAAGATAAAATACGAGTTTTCTCCCTCTTTATGAAATACCAATTAAAACAATGTCTAAGCTTGTATTAGAATACCAATTGAAAACTAATCAATTGAAACATGATTATCATTAAAACTCAAGCTTAGCATAAACAAAATTTATATATGTATGAAAATTAGATACCAATCGAAATTGATACTATATGAAATGAAAGCATACATACATACAAATATATGAGTATACAAAAATGTCAATATTGATACCAATTGAAAGAATCCAATGATACCAATTGAAACAACAATAATAGCAAGTGTATATCTCATATTTCCTACCACCCATTCATGTTCAAGTTTAAAATGATTTTCACTATAAAGCATACATGAGCATGGTCTCCCATCCAACCGCCCGTAGAAGGTAGGGGTTTTCAAAAATAGATTTGAAAAATAGTGTATGTTTGAAAACTCTACCATAACGAAGAATCCGAACTAGTTAAATGGAAAAACTTCTAAACTAGTACGAAATCCTTCAAGTAAGGAATAAAACAAAAATATATTCCATAAAACATATGTAAATCACTTGATTACCAACACTCAAACTCTATGAAGCATATATCATACTCAGGAAAACAAAATCATGTGAAAACATAAATAATGTGAGTGCATAAGCATAATGTGAAAAACATAGTCATGAAAATGGGCAATCAAGCTCAATATTCCTTTAAACATGAAAACATGAAACATGGATAAAATAGGAATATAAGTTAAATGCATGAATCATCAAAACTAGCCTATACTAGCACATCTAATGGGTTCAAATAAGCGTTAAAGTACAAACATATAATGATCTATTTGTGGCCCACTATATGTACAAGTATATATCCTAGTCTTAATGAAAACTAACATTTAAACATGTAATCAAATCATTAAGCATCAAAACAAAACATAAATCAACATGATAAATATAAAACTGATCATTATGTAAATCCATATGCTATTAGACCTATGATATACATAATAGCTAAACATATGCGAGAACACAAAGAATGATCCATATTAAACATGGGTGTCTCAAAAGCTATACATGCATGTCAATGATCTAATAATCATGGCATTTTCATAATAATCAAAATATGCTATAAATTGATGAACATGAAAAAAGCATGCAAATATAAATGGGAGTTAGAGATTGATACCAAAACCGATGAAGGCACCTCTCTAGTTCTCCAAACCAAGGTGGTCTCCCACCAAACTCTCCTTGAAAGTGATGCATCCAAATAGTTTCCTTTAAGCACGGAACGCATCCACTTCAAGATACCGCTACTCTCACGTCATGCGAGAGCCCACACCTACATCAAATACAATAGGGGCGGTCTTTGGTACCCATATCTTTTTGGGTCCATGGGGGTTAGTACCTTCTCTAACCCAAACAAATTTATTTGCTAAATTTGAAACATGTATACGATCATAGCAAAATTTAGCAAGGTGGCCCTTACGTCCATAATGTGTACAAGTGTACACATGAGCATACAAAGTGTGATGGGTGTGTACGTGAGGAGCATGTGTATGCCGTGTATGGTGTGCATGCATAGATGGAACTTGTTTCTTTCAAAACAAAAATTTCAAACGTGTATGACTCAAAACACATTGGCTCAAAGTGGAGCCCAAACAATCAACAGTCTTCTTTAAAATATTTATATCATTTTCAATTAAAGAAGAGGTGTGACATGCAATAAGTGATCTAGATGGAACAATCCTAGCATGGAAAACATGTGCATCTATATCATTTTGCAAAGAATTTTTTTTCTTTAAACAATCATCTAAATCTTTTGAAATAGAAATAATTTTCATTTTTAAAGAGTCATTTTCTTTTACAACAAAGTCAAGTTTTGAAGTTAAAACTTTATTTTTCTTCAAAATATCATTACAATCATTTTTAGATTTTAAAAGTTCATTTTCTTTTAAAGCAAGTTCAAGTTGAGATTTCAATGAATCCCTCTCATTAGAAATTTCAACTTTCTCTTGCAAAACCAAGTCAAGTCTAGAAAGTAAATCTTTATTTTCATTATTAATGCCTAGACTTTTCTTTTTCAACAAATTATATTTTTTCAATAATTTTTCACAAACAATGGATAGTTCTTCATTTAAAGTGTTGGGATCAACATGATCATTACAAGAAGAACTAGCATCACTACAATCTAGTTGAGATTCCGAATGTACCTCAAGGGAGTCATTCCCTTGGATCATGAAGCATTGTGAGTCGGATTCTCCACTAGATTTCTCCGGTTGGATTTGCAATTGAAGCTTGGAGGTGGAGGTGGTTGTCAACTTGTTCCACACTACAAAAGCGGAATCAAAGTTAGAAACAAGCAAAAGATATTCTTTATTGAGCGTGCTTCTAATAGCCTCAAGGGCTTGTGTATTGGCCCCTATATGATTGCGGTTACCAAGATAGCATTTCTTGGTAGCGGCAAGGAAAACATGCAAGCCTAGGGTTTTTAGGTAGATGGACATCCTATATTTTCACACGTCAATGTTGGAGACATCGAACATGGGAGGTGACAAGCAATCCATGAGTGTGTGCAAACAAATAGTGTGCAAATGCAAAAGATAGATTAGCAAGTCCAAGATCACACTCCTAGGTGGTTAAACCTAATATCAGGAGCGGAGGCTCTGATACCAATTGAAATCACCTAGAGGGGGGAATAGGTGATATGGCTAATCTAGAAACTAAATGCGGAAGCTAAAACAAATTTGCAACTATACTTAGTACAACCAACGAGTGTAGCCGAATTCCCCGTGAAGGGCTCTGAACTAACTCATCTTGATTCCCCTGAATAAGAGTTGAGGTGCTATATGAAGCTCTCGTGGTTAAGTACAAGTGAGGCACACAAACACAAGCCAAGTATATAACGGATATATAACAATATGAATGATGCAAGGCACAACACAAGCAAATAGATATGAATGATATGAATGATGCACAACACAAATAAAGAGAGAGAGTTTAGAGTCCATGGATCAAACGCAAACACAAAGATATGTTTCGAGGTTCGAGCCCCTAGCTCTACGTCCCCGCCTTCACCGAGAAGGATTTCCAATCCACTAACTTGTCTACCGAGGACTCCCACCGAGGGAACCTCCACCGAGGAGGATTTGTACAACCAGGAGTACCGAACTCCTCTCTCAACCAACAACCTCCACCGAGGCAATACAAACACCACCTCACACACGAGGGGTAGGCCCGTAGCCAAACAACCACAATCCTCCTCACCAAGAGGGAAACAAATACAATCCAACTCCACCTCTCACAAGAGGGAGTAAACCAAAATCTCAACCTCTACCAAAGAGGGAGCACCCCACAATCCAAATTAACCTCTACCAAAGAGGGATAGCCACAAAGAAAGGGGTTTACAAGAAGTGATCACAAAAGACCACAAACTTAATCTTTTCCACAAAACAATTGATCCTAATAGAATAGGATAGAAGATAGCTCAAATGTGGAAAAATAAGTGTTTTGATCAAAGAAATTCTCTTGGGAAAACACCAAAATAGATATAGAAATTTTAGATCAAAACTAATTCCCAAAACCCTAATTTCTTTGAAATAAATAAAACACTTAAAACAAATAAGATTGATCTTTTTGCTCTTTAAACACTTTTGAAAACTTGTTTTAAACACCAAGAAAGGAGAGAAATTTTATCTCTTAAAAAAAACATGTCAAATTCCCCAAGAAATGGGCTTAAATAGCCTCCTTCAAAAACTAGCCGTTTGGCTGTTTCTGTCAGCCAGAACAGCTGGCGGTCGACCGCCCGGTCGACCGCCAACGGTCGAAAAATTGACCGTTGGGGAACTGCAGTCGACCGGTCGGTCGACCGAAGTTTTCCAGAGAGCAAAGCTCTCTGGCCGATCGACCGCCCAGTCGACCGGCCCAGTTCCCTGGCCAAACGTGCACAGACCTATGCACGTCGGCGACTCTGGGTCCAGTCGACCGCCAGAGCCTGGCAGCCAGGTTTCTGGGTTAGAAAAACTTGTTAAAAAATATTCTAATAAATTCCATAAATCTTCTAAAAATCCACAAAAATAGTTTTATCATTTTACATTGAAATACAAACTTGTGATAAAAATTACAACACAAAAATCAAACATTTTGAACCATTTTTGTGACTTATAAATTTTATCAAAAACTAAAACCTGTATTTTACCAAACAAGGATTTTTCAATACATGAATAGGAAAGTCAAAATAAGTTTGTCTAAGATATGAAGCATGTATTTATATCAAATACATCTAATATACATAAAAACCATTTAAACTTGTTTTGATCTAAACTATTCATGAAAACCCATACCCATAAAACGTGTGTTGTGCACTTGAGCATATCAACTATCTAATCTTTACAAATGGATCTAAACACACTAAAATAAAAATAGGATACCTAAGTCTTCTTGACGATCTTCCATCTTCAAGTAGACTCGATCCAAAACCGTGATCCACCGAGCTGGACTCCAACGAGTGCTATGTATGATCTTGATGCTCGGGCTCTGGAATCACTATGTGAAAGGCTTCAAAACTCCTTGTTGAAGCTAATCACCAACTAATATCTTGGTTAATGATCTAAAACTAAACATCAAAAGATTATTAGTAAACATAACTACATGAGTTAATCATCATCAAAACTAGAGTGGAAGGCCTTTGGGCCAACAATATGGATTCCAAAGAGTGAAACTGAATACCCGGTGAAGGGCTCTAGAACTTCTGCTCAAGATTCCTCTTTTAAAGAGTTGAGGTGCTTTAATAGCTCTCTTGATCAAATACAAAGCATATACAAAGTAAGCAATAAGAGCAATGCAAGATATAAACAAGTAGAGTTGAGTTGAGAGATAGCAAACGCAAATACAATGATATGTTTTGAGGTTCGAGCCATTTGCTCATCGCTCCCACCTTTATCGCTGAAAGATTTTCACTATCTCCACAAAGGAACTCTACAAAGGAAACAATCCCCTACACAAGAAGAGGGCACAAAGCCAAAGAACCTCGGCACAAGAGGTGAGCACAAAGCGAAGGCACAAAACTAAATACACCTCTACACAAGAGGGTAGCATAAAGCAATTTGAGAAATACAACACTTGGTGATCAGTAAGGCCACAAACTAAAAATCTTACAAAATACAAGAAATCCTATAAGCATAGACAGAAATGATAGCTAAAATTTGTGAGAAACTAGAAGTTTTGAAATGAAACTCTTAAGAAAACACATGAAAAAAATATCCTTGAAGATACATAAATTTGAAGCAAGAAACTTGAATTTCCTAAAAACTTGTTTTCTTGATTTTTCAAAAACTATTTTAAAACTTTTAAGCAGAATTTTTCTCTTCAAAAAATCTTGTAAAATTCTTGTATAAAAACCTATTAAAAACTCTCTCCAATGACCCCTATTTATAGGAATAGGGTAGAGAATATTAGAGAGTAAACTCAGGTATTAAAACATTGATTAGACCCAAATAAAGTAAAATATATCCGTTTGAAAATAAGACAAAATCAATCATAATAAAAAACTAGTTGTTTCTGGCATATAAGCTAGAGGTCGGCCGATCGGCCAGTCGACTGACAATGGCTATAAAACTAATTGTTGGAGCCAGTGGTGACCGCTCGGTCGATCGAGCTAAAAAAGAGAGCTCTACTACTCTGGCAGTGTCTGAGGGGTCGACCGAACCCCAGAAACAGAGAGCACTGAGTCTCATTGCGGTCGACCAGTCGGTCGATGATACACATAGACCTTAGGCATGAGCATATCTGGTCTACCAGGCGGTCGACCGGGCTCAGCCCAAAAACAATATTTTTATATTTTTAAACATCATTTTAAACCCAATTAAATCCCAATAACTCTTAATAAATTCTACAAAAATAAGTTCACATAAATACAATAGAGTACAAATATGTGTGATAAAAAATCAACACATATTACAAACATGTGAACTTTTTAAGATAAAAAATTTCAATCTTAAAAACAAACTGTATTCTTAAAAAAAAAAAACTATAAATGGGAAAACATGTTTTTCCAAACTTATATAAACACAAGAGAAACTTTTCAAACTCTTTGAAGATTCAATGTGTATGGATAAAGTCCAATCACATATAAAATAATATGAACTTTTTTTTAAGAAAATTCATTCATGAAACCAAAAATATATTCTAATTAAATCAAAACAGGTTAAATCGAAACACCGAAACATCTGATCGTGAAAACAAATTTTAAACTAGTGTGTGCGTGTGCGCGCTTGAGCCATCAAATCTAACTTAAACTTTACATAAGATCTAGACATTCTTACAACTAGAGTCTTCTTCTTGATATGTTCATTTTCTCCCTCTTGAGTCGATCACAAATTTAAACCTAGACTCCATCTTCAGTGCTCGATGTGATCTTTAAACTTGAACTCTTCAATCAACACGAGTCAGCTTCAAAATTTGACTTTAAATTTCTTGTTGAAGCAAAATACCAACTAATATCTTAATCAATATCTAAAACATAAACAAATATAAGATCATTAGTACTATAATTACATGATTTAATCATCATCAAACTAGAGTGATAGGCTTTTAGGCCAACAATTTCTCCTTTTTTATGATGACAAAACTCATGAAGTTATATACGCATGGATTAAAGATAAGCTTTGTAAAAAACTCTCCCTTAACTCATGCATAGTATAAAACATATAGATATTCAATGTAAGCTTAGAAATAAATATCAAACGCGCACACATATATATGTATAAACATAAACATATCATGCATATATACTCCCTAATTCTCTCTCCCTTTTGTCAATTCTTCAACAAAGGGGTAAAGAAAATAAAGTAACTGTATATGCGATATAAATTTATGGAGAGAAGAGACGTTAAGTTAACTCACCAGCATACATGTATTACATGAAGAAGGGATGACTAACCCTAACCCATATAAGTATAATATACAATGTATAAGCGGAGATGTTAAGCTCTCCATACACATGTGTATTACGTAGAGAAGAGAGGTCAAGTTCTTTATATAATACACTCATCATAAATTTACATATCGAGGAGACGTTAAGTTAACTCCCCTTGCATATAGGCAATATATATAAAAAAAATAAATTTTTGAGAACAATTGAAATTTTATTTTCTACAACAATACCAATTGTAAATACCAATTTTTTTTAATCAATTATAAACTAACACCAATACTAATTGTAAATATATATCAATTATAAATTTTGGATAAATCATATATCAATGAGAATCAATTTAAAACCATGCAAAGGATGTTAATTAAAAATATAGCATGATACCCAAAAAATATAAATTGAAATAAAATGGATAAATATGGATACCAATTAGCAAAGCAACTTAAAATATAGATACTAATTATAATAATTGATACCAATTGAAAATATGAACATTTGCTAAAAGAAAAAATTTTTCTCAAAAAGGATGGGAATAAGATACCAATTGAAATTTAAATAAAGAAACTTCTCTCCCTTTTTGAAACAATTACAAAATCAATGGTTAAGCCTGTTAAAAAAATGATTCTAATTTGAAATGAAAATAAGCTTAGCATTAAACCAATTATGCTATATGTATGAAATTGTTAAACATACACAATCAATCATATATATGTATGTATACTAATTGAAATACCACTCACAATATAGAGCATACATATATCGATAAACAAGAACAAGTATACAAAAGTCAAATATCATGAGAAGCATGTGTATAACTCATTGAAATCACCCACCTACATGCACTGTCAAAGGAATAGTCGTTTAAGCATATATAAGGAGTGATCACCGAACAACCTCCCACTAAGGATAGATATTTTCAAAAATAATGATTTGAACATAGTTAAGTATATATTAAAAACACTACCATGTAAATAATTAAAACAAATAGTTTTAAAAATTAGTTCAAAATTCTTCAAACATGAAACCATTCATATACATCTTTTGAAACATGAAATTACATAAGAATTATCACTCAAAATCTATATAGCATGAACAGGCTCATGAATGAGATACAAGGAACAAAGTTCATTAGCAATTACATAAGTAAACTTAAGGTGAGTTCGCAAGATTTATGTAAATAACAATTTCATTGAAGTAAAATAACTTTGTACAAAATCAAAACTCATTGAAATTCTTTTTCAAACTTTGACACATAGAAAACTTGATTTGTAAAAATATGAAATCACAAATCAAGAAAATTCTTTTTCACCAAAAGATATCAAGATTAGTGGAGACGATAAACTTAAATCATCAAAACATATTCATCAATAAGATATTCAATAAGCATATGAAGATGTTAGATAAACTTTAAGATATATGTAAACTTTATCAAATCTAAAGCGCGCGCGCGCGCGCGCACACACACACACATATATGCTATTTGCTAATGTATATATCTATCAAAATTCTTTGCCATAGTGATGAATAAGCTTACTAGAGCTATTCAGGATGAGATACCCTGGTGTATGCTATTTGCTGATGATATTATCCTAATCGATGAGATGAGAGCTGGGGTAAATGCCAAATTGAATTTATGGAGGCAAACTCTAGAATCTCGAGGTTTTAAATTAAGTAGGGCCAAAACAGAGTATATAGAGTGTAAATTCAGTAAACATGAAATCTGAGATTATAGTATTGTGAGATTAGATGGACAAGAAATACTAATGAGCAATCATTTTAAGTACTTGGGTTCTATTATCCAAAAGGATGGAGAGATCGATAGTGATGTCAACCATAGGATTCAAGCCGATTGGTTGAAATGAAGGAGCATAATAGGAGTTTTATGTGATTATAGCATTCCGTTATGGCTGAAGGAAAATTTTTATCGGACTGCTATTAGGCCAGCTTTGTTATATAACACAGAATGTTGGGCTATAAAGAGACATCATGCCCAGAAGATGAGTGTAGCAGAGATGCGCATGCTTCGTTGGATGTGTGGTAAAACGTGGAGAGATAAGGTGAGAAATGAGAATATTCATACTAAGATAGGTGTAGCCTCTATAGAAGAGAAGATGAGAGAAAACCGCTTACGATGGTTTGATCATGTGTGACGTAGACCTACAGATGCACCAGTCCGGCGAGTAGAGCGTATCAATTTAGGGCAAGTGAAAAGAGCGCAGGGGAGACCGAAGAAAATATGGATGGAGGTAATATGACAAGATATAGAGGCTAAAAGTCTTAGTGAAGGCATATTGCTCGATAGGAATGAGTGGAGAAAGCTGATCCATGTGCCCGATCTGACGTAATCTTTTGGTTCATGTAGCCTACCCCAAATACTGGGGACAAATGGCTTAGTTGTTGCTGCTGTTGTTGTTGTTGTTGTGTGTGTGTGTCTACATATATATTCATACATAAATTGAGTATACAATAAAGGACATGACATACAAATCAAGTGTCTCAAAGTTACAACATGTATATCACATAATTTTAATAAAATTTATAAATACATGAAACAAAACCAATAAATACAATCTCATAAAAAATCATGTATCTCTAAAAATTTATTCAAAAACTATATCAAAATAAATGCATTTTAAAGAAACATGTCCAAATGTAAGAATCATCAAAATTAGGATATACTAAATAATAATTGAGTACACAAAGAATATGAATCGATTAGGCACAAAATTCAAAGTGTATCTCAAAAGCTATACAAGTATATCACACGCTTCAACAAATATTTGCATCTAATCATATAATTAAAACAAATAAATCATAACATGCTAAAAGTTCAATTTAAAGCATAAATTAAACATAAGGCGGAGAATAGAGATTGTTACCAACACGAATAGAACTAATCTTCATTTCACCAAAATAAGGTGGTTCTCTCACCTAAACTCCTTGATAGCAATACATCTGTTGATTTGTCTATCAAACTCTGATTGCATCCACTACCAAGACACTAATTCTCTTAAGTTTTGTAAGAGCTCAAACCTATATCAAAAATAATTGGTGTGAATTTTGGCATCTAAATATTTTTGGGCCATTAGGGTAAGTACATTTTTGAACTCAAACATTCTTACTTACAAAGTTTGAATCATTTAATCTATCATAACAAAATTTAGTAAGATGGTCTTTGTGGTCTGATTGTACACGTATATTACATTAGCTATTATTACATTAATACATTTATCTTTTAATAAACTCTGCTATTTACCTATCTTAATATTTAATTTGTGCAGGTGAAGATTAATGAAAAGAGAGAGGATAATCCCCAATATATTTCAATTAAATTAGATTTATTTGGTTTTATTATCCTAGATTGTGAAATAACCAAAGATAATCATAGATCCTGAATTCCAGAGGCAAATCTTATCAGGAAATATGAGATATCTAAACAAGAAAATTCATACACCTCAGGCAGGGAAAACGCGACTTTTGCAGCATTTTCGGGGCTTTGTTAGGGAGCTATTGCTCTCTCTATCTTCAGACACTTCTCCTCCTTCCTGTTTTACCTGTAAATACTGTAAAATCAGAAGGCAAACGAGCACCACTCTAGTAGAAAGTTAGGATTAGGATTTTTTTTCTACTTTAACTTAGGATTTTTGTTTTTATTTATGTAAATTTCTGTTTATTTGTAAACTTAAATTAGAGAAAATATTCATGACAGAAGAAGAGGAAGAATTGTATTGAGAGTGACACCAATATAGTCTTTTTCCTTTCTTTCATCGTTTTTCAATTCAATCAAAGTTTACCATTTGTTTTATTCTTCTTCTTGTTTCTTTTGGTTTTGATTACAATTCAAGTGAGTCTTATAGCATCGGAACCACCTCCCTTAGCATAAGATAAGCTGAAGATTAAAGTAATCAGCGAAAAGATATAAGTAACTTTTTTTTACTTTATTTCTTCTAATTTCTTAGTTTAGAAACACGTTTTAAAAACCAACACTTCTTATTTTTTTTGATGCTTTCCCTTTTAACATAGTTCTTCTTTCAACAAAAAAACTAACACCATCTTCTTCTTTTGTCTTCTCCTCTTCTAACTTAACTCTTTTTTTTCTTTTAAACTAAGAAGAAATGTTTTAACTGGTTTTAGTAAATTAGACAGATTACTGAAATGCTTTTATCGTAGTCCCTTTATATGGATCACGACCCGCATAGCCACTTGCTATAGCGGTGGTATTGAGAACCTTAACATTATTTCTAAACTTATTTTTCTGTGCAGATTTCGCCTCGAACAAATTTTGGCGTCGTTGCTGGGAAGGGACAGTAAATCTTTTTAGTTACTAACGGTTAATTTTTTTCCTCTATTTTTGTGTTTAGGGTTAATTTCAAGAAAATAAGAGTTGCAAAACAACATAGCAGCCATTGGCCTCTGCTCTAGAAAGCAGAGCCTAGGGAGACTCTACTTTGTCACGTAAACACGACAAAAGCTACATTTTAACGGCAAAAGGAGAAGGACTACTAATTGTCTTTTTGCAGGTGCTTTCACATTGCAATATACAGCTTCTGTAGCTGTTAGTTTTTCTTATTAATTTGATTTGCACACTGTATTTAACTCAACAGTAACTTGGTTGTTTGTAAATCTTAAAGACGGTTAGACTTGTTGGCTCAAAGGCCTTCCACTCTAGTTTTGATGATGATTAACTCATGTAGTTATGTGTACTAATAATCTTGTGTTATTTAGTTTCAGATCATTAATCAAGTTATTAGTTGGTGATTAGCTTCAACAAGATGATTTGGAAGCTTTCACATGTTGATTCAAGAGCCCGAGCGTCAAAGATCATATATAGTACTCGCTCGGTGGATCAAAGAGTTTTGGATCGAGTCGGCTTGGAGATTGCGCTCTACAAGAAGACATCGGTACCATAGTTTAGTTTTGTGTTTAGATCTAAATTGTAAAAATTAGAATAGTATGATATGCTCAAGTTCACAACACGCACGTTTCACGTTTTAAATATTGGTTTTCGGTTTTTGGTTTAACCGATCTTGGTTTGCATGAATAGATATTATATCAAAACAAGTTTACATGGTTTAATGTATATTAGATTTATTCTATATACATGCATGCTTCATCTTCTTTGACAAACTTAGTTTGATAGTCTGTTTCATGTGTTTTATGTTTTGGTATTTTCAACAAAACATATTTTGGAATTAATGACAAAAACATGGATATATATATATATATGTTACATGTATATAGAATTATATCCATATACATCATGCCTAAATGTTGTTTAATATCATGTTTTTGTATTTGGATCAGTTTTGGACAAAATGTATTTTCTATTCAAAAATCCAAGTTTTAGAAAATACGGTTTTTGGTTTTTGGTAAAAATGGTAAGACACAAAAATAGTTCAAATTGCATGATATTTGAGTTGTAATTTTTATCATATGTTTATATATCAATGCAAATTGTCAAAACTATTTTTGGGGATTTTTACAAGATTAACAAGAAGTTCTAAAATTATTTTCACCATGTTTTTGCTGACCAGAACAGTATCTGCCAGGCTAGGTCGGTCGACCATAACGGTCGGCCGCACCAAGTAGCCGGTCGACCGTTAGGGTCGACCGACGTGCACGGATACGTGCACGCTGGCTGCCTATTGGGCCGGCCGACCGTTCGGGTCGACCGACTGCATGCAGGCTAGTCTCTGTTTGTTTCGGTCGACCGGGCGGTCGACCGGTAGCTGACAACGGGCAGAATTTGACCGTTGGACGGTCGACTGGCCGGTCGACCTGTAGTGCATTTCTGGCAGTTTCTGCTGCCAACGGCTATATTTTTTTGGGGGTTATAAATACCCCATTCATAGCCTGTTTTCTCTAAGATTTTTTTGTGCGAATTTTTCCCTACTCTCTGGTATTTTCACAGCAATCAAAAGAAGTTTTTGAACTCATATTGAACAATCTATTTGGAGTTTTTGCTAGGGTTTGAAAAACCAAAGAAAAGGGTTTTTGGGAAAAGAGTTTTGATTCATCTTCTATATCTTTGTTTCAGTTTTTCCCAAGGATTTTTCTTTGTGATTTTGATTTCCATTCCATTGGTTTTCTCCACACTTGAGCTAAAATCTACTATCTCTTCTATAGGATCTTTGTGTGGGAGAAAGAAATTATTTGTGGTTGTTTGTTAGACCACCAAGTTATAAACCCTAACTTAGCTTGGCTTTGTGCCTTTCCCTCATTGTGTTGAGGAGGTTGTGCTATTGGGTTGTATCCCTCAAGTGGTGAAGTGATCCTTGTTTGCTTTGTGCTAATCCCTCAAGTTGTGAGGTGATTGTTTTGTTGGATTGGAGCTTGCCTCAAGGAGGAGGTTGTGGTTGTAAAGAGAGGAGTTGGGTACTCCTTGTGAGAGTTCTTTGTGGACTAGATAGTGGATTAGAAATCCTTCGTGTGACGAAGGCGGGGATGTAGAGCTGGGTGCTCGAACCTCGAAACATATCTTGTTGTTTGCGCTTGATCCATTGACTCTCTCTATCTCTCTCTTTACTTTGTGCCTTGCAACTATTCATATTGTGCATTCATAATTGCTTGGCTTGGTTGTGTGTGCATCACTTGTTGATTGCACTTAAGTGTATTGCATTAAGTTTTTAAATTCCGCATTGAGTTCATAGATTAGCTATATCTCCTATTCACCCCCCCTCTTGGTGATTTCAATTGGTATCAGAGCCTACGCTCCTGATATTTAGGTTTAACCACCTAGGAGTGAGATCTTGGTTTGCTAATCTTCATTTGCATTTTCATTTGCACTCATTTAGTTTGCACTCATGGATAGCCCTCCTATGTTTGACCATTTTAGACTTGATACTTGGAAGGCCAATATGAGTAGGCATTTAAAATCACTAGGTCATCTTGTTTATCAAGCCTCCACTTTAGAATCCTTCCCTAATAGTAGCAAACACAAAAAGGCTAGTGCATTAGCACTTAGAGCATCTCTTAATGAACATCTTTTACCGGTGTTTGATCATTATGATTCGGCTTTTGCAGTTTGGAGCATATTGACTTCTCCCGAGCTACTAAGGATTATTAACAAGATGAGCAGATCTATGAGAGAAAAGTCCGAAGAGCATTGCCTCATGGTCCACGGGAAGAACTCCCTTGAGGTACAATCGGATTCTCAATTAGATGATTGCTCTAGTTCCTATTGTGATGGTTGTTTAGAAGCTCAAACTTTAAATATGGAACTTGCCACAAAGCTTGAAAATTTCTTGGAAAAACACAAACTTTTGAAAGAGGATAATCTTGTTTTGAAAAATGAATTAACGGATTTGTGTTCTAATTTTGAATTGGTTTTGCAAGAGAAGGAAGAGATCACTAGTGAACGTGACTCACTAAGATCTCAACTAGACCTTACTCTTAATGAGATTGAAGTTTTGAAAAGAAAAAATGATTGTGATGATGTTGTGAAAAACAATGAGGTTTTATCTTCAAAATTAGATTTTGTTTTAAAAGATAACCTTGTCTTGAAAAATGAAATTGATTCCATTACAAAAGAATTGGATTTAGTTTTAAAGAAAAATGAATCTTTAAAAATTAATATTGATTCTCATGTGTGCCATGCTAGTATAACTTCTTCTTCTAGCACACCTCTTACATGCTCCACTTTATCTTCAAGTATTGAAAAAGATATAAATGTTTTGAAGAAAAGTGTTGATTGTTTGGGCTCCACTTTGAGCCAATGTGCTTTAAATCATACACATTTGGAAACCTTGGTTCATAAGAAACAAGGTCCATCTTTGCATGCACACCCTACACGGCGTACACATGCTTTCCACGGACACAACCATAACATGTATGCTCATGTGTACACATGTACACATTGTGGTCGAAAAAGCCATCTTGCTAGATTTTGCTATGATCGTTTACATAATGAAAATTTAGCATGTAATCTTGTTTGGGTTAGAAAAGAAACTAACCCCTATGGACCCAAAAGAAAATGGGTACCAAAAATCACCTCCTTGACTTTTGATGTAGGTGGGAGCTCTCGCATCACGTGAGAGTATTGGTGCCTTGAGGTGGATGCGTTCTAAGCTTAAAAGAGAACCATTTGGATGCTTCACCCTCAAGGGGATTTGGTGGGAGGACCACCGTGGTTTAGAGAACTAGAGATGCACCTTCATCGGTTTTGGTATCATTCTCTAACTCCCATTTTTATTTACATGCTTTTTCATGTTCATCAATTTATAGCATGTCTTGTTTTATTGTTCATTATACTTATGTCATGTTGATTAGATTAGTGTTATACATGTTTAGTTACTTGAGACACCCATGTTTTATATGGATCTTATCTTTGTGTTCTCACCTTGTTTAGTACTATCATGTATGCCCTAGATCTAATGTACATGCATATACATAATGATCATATGGATGCTTATGATGCCTTGTTTTGATGACTCATGTTTTATTGTTTCATGATTAGTATGATATTTGCCATGTTTATTAGACTTATGCTTTACATGATTAGTTGTTGAGACACCCATGTTTAGTATGGACCTATATTTTGTGTTTGAACTTCATGTATATGTCCATGTCTTTGTCATGCTAATCATACGGTTGACTATGACTTTTTGTTTTAATAATTCATGTTTTTGATTATTATGGTCATGTTTATGATTTTCATGTTGATTTGTATCCCGTTTTATGCTTCATATTTTGACTACTTGCTTAAATGATAGTTTTCATTAAGACTAGGATTTATACTTGTACAACTAGTGAGCTACAAATAGACCATTATATATGTTTGTACTTGAACGCTCATTTGTATTCACTTGATGTACTAGTATAGTCTAGTTTTGATGATTCTTGCATTTGACTTGTATTCATCATTTTACATATTTTGTTTTAACTTCATGTATATGTCCATCTTGTCCAAACTATCATTTATACATATACATCCTTGAGCCACGTGCCTTCATGCATATACTTTTGTGGACTCATTGTGTTTAGAATATGTATGTATACTTTAGTTTGTACATGACATACATATGCCTTGAAGTTTAAATCGTTTGGATGAATTTCATGTTTGCTAGGTGATTTCACATTTATGATGAATTTCATGTTTTTAAGATGATTTCAATTGGTGATTTCACATCTGAGATGAATTTCATGTTTTCAATATTAGGCTTGATTGTCCATTTTCATGTTGATGCGTTTCTCACAACACTTGTACACTCACCTTATTTAATATTTTCTCATGACTTAGTTTTCATGAGTACAAATTGTGCTATATGGATTTTGAGTGTTTTAGTACCATGTGGTTTACATGTGTCTTCATGAAAAATATTTTTTTATTCCTTGTTTGAAGGATCTCGTTCTAGTTGATTCATATAACTAGTTGTGATATTCTTCCTTGGTAGTAGTTTTCAAACATACTATATTTGTAAACCTATTTTTGAAAACCCCTACCATCAAAGGGTGGTTGGATGAGAGACCATGCTCATGTATGCTTTATTGTGAAAATTATTTTAAACTTGATCATGTATGGGAGGATAGGAATATGAGATATACACTTGATCTTATTGTTGTTTCAATTGGTATCATTGAATTCTTTCAATTGGTATCAATCTTGACATTTCTTGTGTACTCATATATTTTTATGTATGTATGCTTGCATTTTAAAGTATATCAATTTCAATTGGTATCTACTTTTCATACATATATATGTTTTATTTGTGCTTATTATATCCCTATATCTTTAAGCACAAGATTTTGTTTATGATAAGCTTGAGCTTCAACTTTGTTTCAATTGATTTAGTTTTCAATTGGTATCTTAATTCGAGCCTTATCATAGTTTTTATTGGTATTTCATAAAGGGGAGAAAATCTTGTATTTCATCTTTCAATTGGTATTTTGTATTCCACTCCCTTACTTTATGATAGAGAATAATAATTTCAATTGGCAATAATTTCAATTGGTATCAAAATCAAATTTGTTTATATGCTTAAATCAACTCTGGTATTAAAGATCTATGTTTACTTTCAATTGGTATCAACATTTATGTTTAGAAATTCAAAATTTGTTATGTTTAATTTCAATTGAATCAAGATTGTTTATTTACAATTGGTATGTTGTTTGTTTACTTATCAATTGGTCTCAAGATTTGTGTTTTTCAAATTGGTATTGTTTCACTTTTAAATTGGTATCAAAATGCACTTCCTTGACACATTTTTAATTGGTATCATATTTGATTTGACCCCTAATTAATATTGTTTTTGTTTTAGACAAAAAGGGGGAGCATATTTTGTTTTTGAAACATCTCTTGATTGATTCCTTATTTTAAATAAAAAGAATATGTGTATTAGTTTTGTTTTGTTTTTAACCCCTTTGTTGATGATTGACAAAATGGGGGAGAAGAATTTGAGTTTATATGCATGTTTGTATGCATGTTTTATGTTTTTATTAAGTTCAATTGGTATCCAAAGTATTATTTAAAGAACATGTTTAGTTTTGGTATCAAAGAGCTTATATAAGAGATCATTAGTTTTGTTTTGCATATATGAAGTTTAATTGGTTTTTAGAGCTTGTTTATTTGTTTAGTTTAATTGGTATCTAGAGGTTTGTTTGTTTTTGTTAATTGGTATCTAGAGCATGTTTATTTGTTTTTGAAAATTTTATTGGTATCTTTCATTGGTATCTAGAGCCATTTATTGTTTTATGCATATCTATGCATGTTTCATGTTTAGTATTCATTGCACATATTTGTTGTTTATCCCTATGCATGAGTTAAGGGGGAGCTTCTTTGAAGCTTAACTTTAATCCATGCATATATAACTCCATGAGTTTTGTCATCATCAAAAAAGGGGAGATTGTTGGCCCAAAGGCCTTCCACTCTAGTTTTGATGATGATTAACTCATGTAGTTATGTGTACTAATAATCTTGTGTTATTTAGTTTCAAATCATTAATCAAGTTATTAGTTGGTGATTAGCTTCAACAAGATGATTTGGAAGCTTTCACATGTTGATTCAAGAGCCCGAGCGTCAAAGATCATATATAGCACTTGCTCGGTGGATCAAAGAGTTTTGGATCGAGTCGGCTTGGAGATTGCGCTCTACAAGAAGACATCGGTACCATAGTTTAGTTTTGTGTTTAGATCCAAATTGTAAAGATTAGAATAGTATGATATGCTCAAGTTCACAACACACACGTTTCACGTTTTAAATATTGGTTTTCGGTTTTTGGTTTAACCGATCTTGGTTTGCATGAATAGATATTATATCAAAATAAGTTTACATGGTTTAATGTATATTAGATTTGTTCTATATACATGCATGCTTCATCTTCTTTGACAAACTTAGTTTGATAGTCTGTTTCATGTGTTTTATGTTTTGGTATTTTCAACAAAACATATTTTGGAATTAATGACAAAAACATGGATATATATATGTTACATGTATATAGAATTATATCCATATACATCATGCCTAAATGTTGTTTAATATCATGTTTTTGTATTTGGATGAGTTTTGGACAAAATGTATTTTCTATTAAAAAATCTAAGTTTTAGAAAATACAGTTTTTGGTTTTTGGTAAAAATGGTAAGACACAAAAATAGTTCAAATTGCATGATATTTGAGTTGTAATTTTTATCATATGTTTATATATCAATGCAAATTGTCAAAACTATTTTGGGGATTTTTACAAGATTAACAAGAAGTTCTAAAATTATTTTCACCATGTTTTTGCTGACCAGAACAGTATCTGCCAGGCTAGGTCGGTCGACCCTAACGGTCGGCCGCACCAAGTAGCCGGTCGACTGTTAGGGTCGACCGACGTGCACGGATACGTGCACGCTGGCTGCCTATTGGGCCAGCCGACCTTTCGGGTCGACCGACTGCATGCAGGCTAGTCTCTGTTTGTTTCGGTCGACGGGCGGTCGACCGGTAGCTGACAACGGGCAGAATTTGACCGTTGGACGGTCGACCGGACGGTCGACCTGCAGTGCATTTCTGGCAGTTTCTGCTGCCAACGGCTATATTTTTCTGGGGGCTATAAATACCCCATTCATAGCCTGTTTTCTCTAAGATTTTTTTGTGCGAATTTTTCCCTACTCTCTGGTGTTTTCACAGCAATCAAAAGAAGTTTTTGAACTCATATTGAACAATCTATTTGGAGTTTTTGCTAGGGTTTGAAAAACCAAAGAAAAGGGTTTTTGGGAAAAGAGTTTTGATTCATCTTCTATATCTTGGTTTCAGTTTTTCCCAAGGATTTTTCTTTGTGATTTTGATTTCCATTCCATTGGTTTTCTCCACACTTGAGCTAAAATCTACTATCTCTTCTATAGGATCTTTGTGTGGGAGAAAGAAATTGTTTGTGGTTGTTTGTTAGACCACCAAGTTATAAACCCTAACTTAGCTTGGCTTTGTGCCTTTCCCTCATTGTGTTGAGGAGGTTGTGCTATTGGGTTGTATCTCTCAAGTGGTGAGGTGATCCTTATTTGCTTTGTGCTAATCCCTCAAGTTGTGAGGTGATTGTTTTGTTGGATTGGAGCTTGCCTCAAGGAGGAGGTTGTGGTTGTAAAGAGAGGAGTTGGGTACTCCTTGTGAGAGTTCTTTGTGGACTAGCTAGTGGATTAGAAATCCTTCGTGTGTCGAAGGCGGGGATGTAGAGCTGGGTGCTCGAACCTCGAAACATATCTTGTTGTTTGCGCTTGATCCATTGACTCTCTCTCTATCTCTCTCTTTACTTTGTGCCTTGCAACTATTCATATTGTGCATTCATAATTGCTTGGCTTAGTTGTGTGTGTATCACTTGTTGATTGCACTTGAGTGTATTGCATTAAGTTTTTAAATTCCGCATTGAGTTCATAGATTAGCTATATCACCTATTCACCCCCCTCTAGGTGATTTCAAGACTTTGCATTTTGACATTTGTTTAAATCAATTTATATTTTTTCATTATTGTTGAAGAGTGCTGGAACAAAGGTACGTCTGCATCACCATATAGCATAGGAAACACGTTTGAGTGATATTTGTTGCTTGAATGTATTTTTTTGCTATATATATGTACACGTTGCACTAATATGATTTAAGGGCTTAACCTATAAATAAGATAAGGCGGGAGAGTCATTACCCTTCCTTAGCCCAAAATCATCTCCTCACTCACTAACCCTATCCTAATTAAAACTAAGTAGAGATTGGCCCAGGGACATCTCAAACTCAATAGGAGATTGACTTCAAGAGGAGTTGTTAGAGTGTGACTCAGGCCAAATATGTGCCTAAGGTTGAGGAATAAGCGGCAAGATCCTCGAAAATCAGTAGTTTAACGTAATTAAGGCATGTTACTCTGTACGAATATCTCCCACTGTACTTTTCCCCTACCTGATTGAGTAACCTGTGGTCAGGCTACTGCAATATACTTCTCTTGGACAGTCAATCGGTTATGAGTTGTCTAGGTTAAGGTCAACCCTAACATAGGCTAGATATTTTTTTTTGTTTATTTGTTTGTTTGCCTTTGTTTATTCTTATTGTTTATTTGAAATAGATTATAACCATATTTTTTCAACTTTAATAATAATTCATATTTCACCCCGACCTCTTTTGACTCGGATATCACCAACCCGACATTACATAACTTTAACCAACCAAGTATACTAGGTTAGTTTTATTCGAATTAATATGCCCCAGTTGTAGTATAATGAACAAAATTGGAATCATCATCTCCACGCTTCACCGAGTCAGTGGAGATTCAACTCCCCTGAGTCATTTTATCAACCACCTTTCCAACATTTAGCTCCATACACTCCTTTTTTAGAGCAACCTATTGAAGAAAAAACTGAGTTCGAAAAGATTCTGGAAGCCTTGCTGAGTCCTAGCGATAAGTTCAAAATATGATGTACTCACAGTCTCCTCAAAATTTTCAAAATCACGATCCATACTACCTTTTTCAAGTCCCACCACAACAAGAAGAAGAACTGATTGACATGGAAAAGAGTATGGAAGCCTTGATTTAAATTCAAAATACTTTTAATTAGGACATCAATAGGTTAGAAGCACAAATAAGTCAAGTGGCCAACATTTAAAGGAATAAGGAAACGCTTCCTTACCAATCGTTGACCAATCCTAATATCTCTAACCTGTTGATTGAGATTTCCTGCACGCAAAAATAAAATATTAGATTTAAGAATTAAAGGTGTGCGAGGTTCTCAATACTAATCCGCTGTAGCAAGGCTATGCGGGTCGTGATCCTCAGGGAGGGACTAGCGATGGAAGCGTTTGTAAGTTATCCCAAAAAATTTATCTTTTTTTTAATTATTTTGTTAGTCACAACGATATTTACAATGAAAAGTGGTATTTACAATGAGTTGTGGGAAAGAATATGGAAAGATGTGGATGGTGATCTAAACTAGAGAAGGAAAGAAAGAAAAACTTATAACACGTACAAACCTCTTCAGCCTGCTTACCTTTGATCCGTGCGATGATTTACCTTTTCTTGGAAGACTTGCAAGTATGGCGTATAGGATGTTCATCGCCATAAGCCATCAAGGGTTCTTCTTTGGCTAGGCAGTCTCAATGCAATTGGGTCTCATTGTTCACAAGGCATTAGAGAAAAACAATGGAAGAAAACAGGAACAGAGAAATACAAGAATAAAACACGAAGAAATAAAACAAGAAGAATAAAAAAGACAAACCTCAAGCAGATTTCATTAACAATAGAAGAAGAGTTGGCTTACACCGCTGTCACCTCAGTACAAGCATGGACTCCTTCCTCCATGAAAGCTTCCTCCACTCTCAGTTACAGATTTTACAAAAGAAAAACGAACATAAAATCTAACCTAGAAGAAGAAAAACCTAAACCCTAGCTTTTGGCCCTTTGCTGGACGCTGGACTTGGGCTTGGATATGGGCTTTTGGGCTTCATTAAGCTTTATTTCTTATAAAAATAAGAACTCGAGGCCTGCACACAATAAATCACAAAATATTAATAAATGTGCAGAATTAAATGAATAAATATGAAAATGTGATGGTAAATGTTATGATAAAAATGCAATTTTCACTACCAATCACGCCCCCACACTTATCTTTTTGCTCGTCCTCGAGTAAAAACAAAAAAGAAAAAGAAAAATTAATCTAACCTAACTCACTTTCGTAGGAATCACGATTGCACTTAGCACGTGCAACAAGCCGTTAAACCTCTAGGTTACCCTAGAGGACGAGTGTTGTCTCGTGTGGGTTTTCAGCGGATTACACCCACAAAATCCATAAAAAGAAAATATTTGAATTATTATTGAAGAGACTAAGTAGTCTATAAGTTTAGGATCCTCATTTTTATTCATTCTTAGACTTAGTCTTTATAAAGTAAATTGTTTTCATTTTAGGTAAGGGTCATAATTGAACTTCTAATATAGTCTTTTTCGTTACCAAAAATCATATGCATCCTTATGAATTTATAATAGGAATTCCTTAACTTGGACTCTCATGCCTCTATATAATATTTTTTTTCTTTTTTTTTATTTTTTTGTTTTAATATGTATAACGCATCTAATTTTCTTTCGTATAAGCATTAAGGCTTCTTGAGGCCCTCATACCTAACTAATTGACTATTAGATGTGTTAATACATATATAAGTAATTTTTCCTTAATTTCCTTAGGCTTTCTAATCCACCCATGTAACGAACTTAAAGTCGATGACTCCCAAACCAGTTGGCTTTAGGGCACCAGGGGAGAAAACACCTCGCGGACTCAAATTCGAGTGAACTAGGCCCCAAAACTAAGGACTTTATTTTATTTACTCACCTTTAGGCATGAATACTTATGCTTCTTGAGGCACATGTATCAGCTTAATTGGTGAAATTTTTTTTTATTTTTTTTGTTTTTTTTTATATATGAGGCACAAAGGTCTTCATCTTAGAATCCTAGATATGTATTAGGTATACAAATTTCATTAAGGTAAAAATCAAGACTAATTAATTATTCAATTTCTTCTCCTATACCTAAAAATTAAACAATTTATTTATTTTGACCAAGTTTTTAGAAATCCTAATCATGATTTTCCTAATCCTTAAAACTAACTTAGATTTCTTTCAAAAAATAAGTCAAAATACTTCCTTTTTATAACATTTTTTTTTTTAAATTTTTTTTATTAGCAAATTTTGTTAGTATCTACTTATGTTAGTATGTTAGTAAAGCCCACCCCCACACTTATCTCATGCATTGTCCTCAATGTATGAATGAATGCATATATGCATGAAAAAGAACAAGGGAAGGCAGAAAATTACCTTAGGGGGTGGTTCCGGTGGTGGTCTAATTGGGCCAAGCGTTGCTACCCAATCAAGATAATGTAGTAGTTCATGAAGGAACCCACCAAAATTTTTCTTGTATAACCCACGAAAATATATGTATAATCATTTTTTAAAGTTGTCACCCCATCAAATTTCCAAATTTCATAATAATTTTCAGAGTCAATTGTGTCAACCTCCTTGTCCCAAAATGGAGTGTGAAAAGATGGAATGATTGACTTGGACGTGGGAATTATGGGTGCGGGAACGAATACCGACTCAAGGAAGAAGCTCAAATCAAGTAAGGACTCAGGAGTCGGGCTAAGTTCAGGAAGTGGGTCCAAATCAACAAGTTTAAGCTCAAATCCACAATCATCTTCCCACAATGGCATGTGACTCAGTGTTGGTGATTCAAGTTCAGGAATGATAGGTGTGGGAATCAAAACTGACTCTAAAAGATTACCTAAGTCGGGTAACAAAACAGGAGTCAATAATGATTCGGGAATTTGAACTTGATCACAGATTTGAGAATCTAGGTCACATATCTCATTGGGTTCAATGTTATAAAAATCAGAACTTGCCAATTTATCCATGAGACTTTCAAAATTGCACAATTGGTCAAGTTCAATATGATCATCAATTATAGGTGACTCAATATCATGATGAATTGGAACAGGATCCAATGTTGACTCGGGAAAAGTGAAATCAGGTGGAGACACTGGAGTCATTATTGAACCAGGAAGTAAAATTGAATCATCAAGTGGGAGATCATGATCATATTCATGTTCAAGTTCTATTTCAGGAAAGGAAAAACTTGCCATATTATCAAGAATTGGAGTTTCAGCAAGTTCAAATGATGGCACTGAAGTAGAATCTTGTTGTCCAAAGCAACTTGGTTCGTCGGCTCTACGAGAGTGGTCAGTGATATCAGAAATGGCCGAACGGTGAGAACGTAAAGATTGAACCATCATATCTATATCACGATCACGTGCTAATTTAGCCTGAGTCATGGCTGCAAGCATCCCTTCATAGTTGATAGGTGCATCGTGTTGTGATTGGACTTGAAAGGATGAAGTGTAATCGTGATGAAATTGTGAGTCGGTGGACTCACGCATAATCATTTCTCCGATTGATGGTAATTGTTGCTTGGACTCATGCATACTTATCATTTCCCCGCTAGATGGTAGTCTATTCTGACTGGGTGGATCTAAGTATGACTCATTGAAAGAATGTGGACTGGGTGGAGACTGAGGACAAGTCGGTTGAAAATTGGACTCGGGGGACTCGAAACCCCATGAACTCTGTGACGAGTTGAAAGTATGAAAATCATGGTCATAAGATGGGGGGTATGGGTTATAATTATTCGGATAAGACCATTCCGGCACACTAGATTGGTCAAAGTTATGATATGCCGGGTTGGTAATATCCGAAAAATAGTTAGGTGTGTAATATGGATTAAAGTTGGAAAAATTATTATTATATGCCATATCACACCAACACAAACAAACAAACAAATAAACAAACAAAAAGAAAAAAAAATTCTATCCTAAGTTAGGGTAGACCTATGACCTAGACGACTCCTAACTGGTTAGACTGTCCACGGGAGGTCGGGTGCAGATTTTGACCGCGAGTTAATCAGCCAGGTCAGGGCAAGAGTGGTGGGAGGTTTACCGTCAAAGACGTTCCTTAATTAAATAACCACCAATCTTCGGGCTTTCGGCCCTCAATCCCCTTCCTAGACACTGATTTGGCAGGAGTCAACTTCCAGCACTGTTCCCCCTTAGGATAATCTCCTATTGAGTCCGAGATGTCCCTAGGGCCAACGTCTACTCAGTTTTAGTTAGGCTTGGGTTAGTGAGTGCTCGGGATATGATTTTTGGGCTAAGGAAGGGTGATGAAATCCCCACCTTATCTTGTTAATGGGTTATGCCCTTAAGATGAATTAGTGCAAGTGTACAAGATAAGTAGATAAGATTCACTCAAAGCAGAAAATCAACCAAGAGATGAGTCCTATTCTACATGCAATGCGTACGTACCTTGCTCCAGCACTCTTCAACAGTAAAATAAAGTAATTGAAAAGACACGTGCCTAATATGCAAACGTCTAATCAATTTTTATCATTAACAACAAATTTTTTACTGTTGATTTAATTAGCAGTATACAGGTTTATCACAGAACAAAACTAACAAAGCAGAAAACAGATATTGCAATTTGTAGCAATCTGCAGAAAACTGAGTCAGTAATTCACTGCTACTGCCGTTTTTCTGTTTCCTGTTCTCCAAACCTGCAAACAGAAAAGAATAAAAGAATAATTAGTTAATAAAATTTTTTTTTATTAGAGAAAAACTTACCGTCCCTCCCCGGCAACGGCGCCAATTTGTTGATTGAGATTTCCTGCACGCAAAAATAAAATATTAGATTTAAGAATTAAAGGTGTGCGAGGTTCTCAATACTAATCCGCTGTAGCAAGGCTATGCGGGTCGTGATCCTCAGGGAGGGACTAGCGATGGAAGCGTTTGTAAGTTATCCCAAAAAATTTATCTTTTTTTTAATTATTTTGTTAGTCACAACGATATTTACAATGAAAAGTGGTATTTACAATGAGTTGTGGGAAAGAATATGGAAAGATGTGGATGGTGATCTAAACTAGAGAAGGAAAGAAAGAAAAACTTATAACACGTACAAACCTCTTCAGCCTGCTTACCTTTGATCCGTGCGATGATTTACCTTTTCTTGGAAGACTTGCAAGTATGGCGTATAGGATGTTCATCGCCATAAGCCATCAAGGGTTCTTCTTTGGCTAGGCAGTCTCAATGCAATTGGGTCTCATTGTTCACAAGGCATTAGAGAAAAACAATGGAAGAAAACAGGAACAGAGAAATACAAGAATAAAACACGAAGAAATAAAACAAGAATAATAAAAAAGACAAACCTCAAGCAGATTTCATTAACAATAGAAGAAGAGTTGGCTTACACCGCTGTCACCTCAGTACAAGCATGGACTCCTTCCTCCATGAAAGCTTCCTCCACTCTCAGTTACAGATTTTACAAAAGAAAAACGAACATAAAATCTAACCTAGAAGAAGAAAAACCTAAACCCTAGCTTTTGGCCCTTTGCTGGACGCTGGACTTGGGCTTGGATATGGGCTTTTGGGCTTCATTAAGCTTTATTTCTTATAAAAATAAGAACTCGAGGCTGCACACAATAAATCACAAAATATTAATAAATGTGCAGAATTAAATGAATAAATATGAAAATGTGATGGTAAATGTTATGATAAAAATGCAATTTTCACTACCAATCACCCATTGATCTAGCCCAAGAATCATTGTATTTGGAAAACCAAGATTCAATTTCATCACAACACCTTGACCTTGACCAATCTCAAACCTTGGACAAATTGACAAGTTTCACTTCAAGAAAATTGAACCTGATTGTGGATGTAACCCCGATCCCCAACTTTGTGATTCAGTTCCAATTTTTGAATCTATGTTGACTCCGATATCCTTACTTGATTTGGACCATATAACCGAGCAAACATTGATTCCTGTACCCATACATCTTGAAATTGAACAACCGATTATGGAAAGTCACATTCCATTGAAGGAAAAATAATGTGAATTTTAATTCTTTAATTTGGACCCAACTTTTATACCAAAATCGACCTTCGAACCTAAACTTGATTTAAGTCACATTCCTGAGTCAGTATTGATTCCCGTACCTTACACTCTTGAGCCCAAATCAGCCATTTCACTGATTCACATTCTATTGTTAGATCAAGATATAGACTATTATGATTTTGAGATGATATTCTAAGATTGGTCATTTAACCGGGATAATTTTCATGTTGGAATCTTGCATGATTCTAATCAAATTGAGGATAGTAACAATATTAATGGGAAAGAGGTCATCAAAGGTGGGTTTCTTGAAACTTCACATTATTTAGATTGGGTAGCAACACTTGGCCCAATCTGACCACCACCAGAACCACCACCTTAAGGTAATATTTTTCCTTCCTTTATTCTTTTTCATGCATATATGCATTCATTCATACATTGAGGACAATGCATGTGATAGGTGCGGGGGAGGGTTCTAGCATAGGTGTCTTTTAGGTTTTCTTTTATATATATAAAAATATTTTCTTTACTTTTAAAAAACTTTTTGAAAAGAGAAATAATATTTTGACCTATTTTTTGTAAGAAATTAAGTTAATTTTAAGGAATAGAAAAATCATAATTAAGATTCCTTATACTTGGTCAAATTAAGATTATTTGTTTGATTTCTAGGGTTAGGAAGAAAACTGAAAAAGTAATTTGGTCTTGATTTTACCTTGATATAATATGCATATTTTATATACTTACACACTTAGGACTCAAAAACACAGATTTTTATGCCTTATTAAAAAAATTATTATATATTAGAAATCCTCTGATTATGTGGGGTATTTGTGCCTCATAAAGTATAAGTATTTACGCTTAAAAGTAGTTCATACTATTAATAAAAATTCTTAGTCTTGTGCCCTTGTTTGCTCGAGTCCTTAAATTCTTAGGGTGTTTTCTCAACCTGTGCCCTAGGACCGTCCAGTTTGGGAGTCACTGACTAAAGGCTCGTTACATGAGCAAATTAGAAAGCCTAATAGAACTAAAGGATATTACCTTCAAAATATGTAAAATAAGGTATAAGAATTAGAGTTAAAGAATCTTTAGTCAAAATATTCATGGTCACAAAATTGCATATGACTTAGAGTAAAATAATAGACTACATGAAAAATACAATTTTAATCCTTATCTTTATTGATAACAAGTTTTTGAATAGAGGCTAAGTTTAGGAATGAAATGTTTGGTATTCCTATGACTTATAAATTACTTGATTTTTTGGAAAATTAATTGAAATATGTTTTCCCTTTATCAAAATGTGTTTTTGAAAATACTAACACCTTATTTTTCTTTCTATTATGTATTTTGTGCGTGTAATTCACTGAAAATTCTCACGAGATAAAACTTGTCCTCTAGGGATAACCTAGAGGTTTAACAGCTTGTTGTACGTGCTAAGTGCAACTGTGATTCTTACGAAAGTTAGTAAGATTAGATTAGTTCTATTTTGCTTTTTATTTGTTTTACTCGAGGACGAGCAAAAAGTTAGGTGTAGGGGGTGTGATTGTACACGTAAATTGCATTATCTCTTATTATATTCTAACATTTATCTTGTAATAAACTCTGCTATTTACCTATCTTAATGTTTAATTTGTGCAGGTGAAAATTAATGGAAAAAGAGAGGATAATCTCAATATATTCCAACTAAATCAGATTTATTCATTTTATTATCCTAGCTTGAAAAATAAACGAAGATAATCCCAGATCCAGAAGTCCAGAGGCAAATCTTATTAGGAAACATGGGCATCTATATGTGGTAATCCACACACCCTAGGATTTCGCCAACGGCCAGATCCAGTGTCACGCCCCGAAATCATATTACTCATATAAATGGTACGTGACGAGAGCCGGCGACGTATTTTTAAAACAAATACGTTAAGCCTCAGTACATTGATTCAAAATAAAACAAGATTTATCTGTTATTCCAGCTGGAAGAAATCAAGTACATAATGTCACCAAAAGTCTTACTTATTACAACATACTGAAATCATAGAAAACACAACAATAACGTCTCTCACATGAAAGTAGGAAGGATCTATCTACTGAAGATCAGCGAGGTGCTCGAAGTACTCCTGCTCCTGCAGAGTCTCTGGATCAGAACCTGAGCAAACAACTCAGGGTCGTCAATAGCGACCTAAAAAAATGATAAAAAGATGGAAAGAAATATATAACATGTAAAATCTAGCAACACATGTATAATCAAGTATAGTTATCATACTGTTGTCTAACATATGTGAGTCATAATGTAACACAGTGTTAACACTTTATAACCATTTATTAATGCAATCAATCCTATGTACAGTCATGTGTCAAGATGTCCTGTGTTTGTCTATTCTTATTATCTAGTTATTTGAAATGGATAGTTGGAGATGGGTATCTGTGTTTTAGGTGGGTCCCGTACATACCCGGGACCACGGCCTCAGTTTCCTGGCGCTGAACCAGGCCGTACCGCTAGGTACTCAGTAACAGTAACAGTAATCTCACTGTGTAAACAGTGGAACAGTAACAGTACAGATGGATGTCAGTCATCCCCCAGGAACCCTGCAGTGGAACCCTCAGTCGGCTGCGCAACCTATATCCTAGGTCCACCCAAAATACCGATACCATCTCCTCTATCAATTTCCCCACCCGGTGTAAGCTATCTAATAATCATGTTATGTAAATCACTGGTATGACAGTAACAGTAAGTGACAATGTAACAGTACAACAGTATGTAATTTCCAGTGACTTGATTACATAATCCATCTCATCATTTACAATTTTAAACATTTAAACAATTTTCAGATTTTCTAGAAACTCAATAATAACTTTAATAGCTTTACCATTTAATAATAGAAATAGCACACATTTTATAATAAATGAAAATAACAGTACTTATATAGTGAGTGAAGAACACTCACCTGGCTACCACGCGTCCAAGCACCAATCGAAGAAATCTACATTAATATATATCCGAATTAGAAAATTATCGAACTTTCATATATCGACTTTTACATGAAATATTCTATTTATTTAGTATTTTAAATCAAATGTGAACAATCCGGATCTTTAAATATGGTTGCATAATGAAGTATAAAGTTTATGAGATTTTCAGATTTTATTTACTAATTTTTATGTGTTTTAAATGGTTTAAAACATGTAATTTTCTTAACGGGTCTGAAATTAGAATAGCGGGTTTCAATCTTTAAATGCATTAGTTCAGACCCATATGAGCTGTAATTTACTCCAAAATTTTTATGTAGATGGTAGAAGTTATCTATATATTTATCACTATTTTTATTTATTTTTTTCCCAAATTTTATCTAATTAAAAAAAATTGTTTTTCAAAATTTAACGGCTCTGATTTTTTGTAATTGGGTTGGATTAAAATGAATTGGCTTCATTTATTTCTTTTTTTTTTTTTTTTCCATTTTCTGGTTCCTAGCCTGGCCCAATAGCTAGGCCCAGTTTTTCTTTCTTTTTTTTTTCTTTTTTTTTCCTCTTTTCCTGTTTTCTGGGCTGGGCCAATGATGGCCCAGTTCTGATTCTTTTCTCTTTTTTTTTTTTTTTTGGACTGGGCCTGAGCCAGTGCGGCCCATCTCAGTTTCTTTCTTTTTTTTTTTTTTTTCTCTGGACTGGGCCTGGCCTCTGCCAGGCCCTGTCTTATTTACAAAAAAATTTTTTTTTTTAAATGGACCCAACCCGGCCCTGCAAGGCCCGGGCTAGGCCAAGCCTGCACAGTGCAGCGCACTGCTCTCGGCTTGGCCGAGAGCAGTGCACTCTTTTTTTTTTTTATTTCTAAATTTTCTAAATTGCAGGAATTTTAATGTAAGATTTAAAAATATATATATTTTAATTGGATTTAGAATACATTTCCATGTATTGATAGATTAACCCATGTGTCTAATTTTAGATCCTTGGAATTTTGTTCTAAATATTTTCTTTTTTTGTTTTTTTTTCTAAAATATTTCTATTAGAGAATCGTATATTATTTTTACATAAGTTTTATTAGATCAAGGTAAAGTTTTTTTTGATGATGAATAATTCTTAAAAAGGGGGGTAGATCTATGCATGGTACTCCGATTTAATTATAATTTTCTTTTTTTTTATTCATGTCAATTTTTAAATTATGGTATATTATCAAAATTCATATTCATATAAATTAATTTAAATTTAGGGGAGATCTAAGTTTTTGCAACAAAAAGGGAATCTTAAGCATGCTTGCTAATTAAATATTTGAATTAATAAAAAAAATCAAATTTTTTATACTTACTTGTTTCCTTGCTTTCTCCTTAATCTTGTATCCCGAAATCCTTCTTCGCAGTTTGAGGAAAAATAAGAGGATAAGGAAAGTTATACTAGAGTTTCTCTTGATGTAGGAGAGAAAGGAAATGTTTAGGTTTTATAAGGCTATAAGAGATTTTCTTTTTTTTTTTTTGAACCTGGACTCTAATTAGGCTAGATTAGCAATTAGATAAGAATGGAAAGTGGTAGGAAAAATCTCAAAGAGATTCTTCTTGAACCTGGACTCTAATTAGGCTAGATTAGCAATTAGATAAGAATGAAAAGTTGTAAAAAAAAATCTCAAAGAGATTTGATTTAGAATTTGAAATTATAATTGTCTAGCTCATTAGATTCAAATTTAATTTCGAGTGCTCTTAGATTACACGCCAATGTGACACATTGGTTAACTCTCTTCTCTCCCTTGTTGGGGACCTAAGTTCAATCCCCAGTGTTAGCATATATATATATATATTATTATTATTTTCATTTTATTTATTTTTATTTTTATTATTATTATTTTTTTGTATATAAAAACAAGAGTATTACATTCTACCCACCTAATAAGAAAATTTCGTCCTCGAAATTTAAATTCAGGCGGGGAAAGAAATATACCTAGTTATCACGGAAAAGGTGGGGATAGCTATCGCGGATGACATCTTCCCGCTCCCATGTTGCTTCTCCTGGAGGTCGATTGCCCCAAGATACTAGAACAAGTGGAATGGTCTGCTTCTTCAATTCCTTGGTAGTCCGATCTAGGATAACCGTAGGCCTCTCAGTGTAGGATAGGTCGGCCTAAGTTCCAACTCAGAATGATCCACCACATGACTGTCATCTCGGATATACCTCCTCAGCTGAGAAACATGGAAGACATCATGCACGCCATCTAAAGATGGGGGCAATGCTAGCCTATAAGCCACCGCTCCCACTCGCTCCAAAATCTCAAAAGGTCCTATGAACCTAGGACTCAGCTTCCCTCTGCTGCCGAACCTGATTACTCCCCTCGTTGGTGATATCTTTAAGAATACTTTATCTCCAACCTCAAACTCCAGTGGCCTTCTGTCCAAATCTGCCCATTTCTTCTGTCTATCCTGAGCTGTCTTGAGGCGCTCTCGGATAATCTTAACTTTCTCCCACTGTCTGGGTTATAATCTCCGGTCCCAGTAGACTCCGGTCACCAATATCGTCCCAGCACAAAGGAGATCTGCATTTCCTTCCATATAAGGCTTCAAAAGGCGCCATCTTAATACTAGCTTGATAGCTATTGTTATAAGCAAACTCCGCCAAGTGCAAATGATCCTCCCATGATCCCTTGAAATCTAGCATTCATGCCCTCAACATGTCTTCGAGAATCTGAATCGTCCGCTCTGATTGTCCATCAGTCTGCGGATGATATGCAGTGCTAAACTTCAAGCGGGTTCCCAAACTTTCCTGAAGGCTTCTCCAAAAGTGGGATAGAAATCTAGTGTCTCTGTCAGACACAATGCTGACTGGCACACCATGGAGCCTCACCACTTCCTGCATATACTTCTCTGCTAACAATTCTGTAGACTGCCCCAGTCTGAAGGGAATGAAATGTGCTGATTTCGTGAGGCGATCCACTATAACCCATACTGCATTATTCCCCTTCTGGCTGCGAGGTAAAGCAGTGACGAAATCCATAGTGATGTGCTCCCACTTCCATTCTGGAATTGGCAGAGGTTGTAGAAGTCCAACTGTCCTCTGATGCTCTGCCTTCACCTGCTGACATACTAGGCACTTTGCCACATACCGAGCAATCTCCCTTTTCATCCCATGCCACCAGAACCGTTGCTTCAAGTCTTGGTACATCTTTGTTCCCCCTGGATGTATGGAATAAGCCGAGCTATGGGCTTCAGCCAACACTTCTTGCCTAACTTCTCCTTTAGGTACACAAATTCTGTTACCAAAACGGAGCGTCCCATCTGTATGGATCTGCATATCTGACCTCAACCCGGCTTCCACTTGTTCCCTGAATTCTTGCAATTTAAGATCCCCACTTTGAGCTTCCCTGATCTTCTCCAATAAGATTGGTTGAATCTGCATGACCATCAATTGGCCAGGAGACACTGCCCTTCGAATTACCATCAAGTCCATTCGCCTCATCTCCCCGAATAATTCTTTCTGTTGTGTGATTTGCATTGCCATAGACACTTCTGGCTTCCTGCTTAAGGCATCTGGTACCACATTGATCTTTCCAGGGTGATATTATAGATCAATATCATAGTCAGCCATTAGCTCCAACCACCTCCTCTGCCTCATGTTTAACTCCTTTTGAGTGAAGATATACTTCAAGCTCTTGTGATCGGTGTAGATTAGTACCTGATCACCCAACAAGTAGTGCCTCCAAATTTTCAAGGCGAAAATCACTGCTGCTAACTCCAGATCATGCGTTGGGTAGTTCTTCTCGTGGGGCCTGAGTTGCCTGGATGCGTATGCTATCACATGCCCATGCTGCATTAGCACACATCCCAATCCTTTCCCTGACGCATCGCTGTAAATGACCATACCACCAGTTCCATCAGGCATCTTCAAAATTGGAGCCGTCATCAACCTCTTCTTCAGTTCTTCGAAAGCACTGGTACACTCCGCTGTCCATACATACTTCTCCCCCTTCTGGGTAAGCTTGGTCAGAGGTCCTGCAATTCTTGAGAAGTCTTGCACGAATCTCCGGTAGTACCCAGCTAACCCCAGAAAGCTCCTAATCTCGGTTACTGATTTTGGAATAGGCCAATCCCTCACTGCCTGAACTTTGCTGGGATCCACTGAGATGCCTTCTCCCGAAACAATATGCCCAAAAATGCCACACTCTTAAGCCAGAACTCACACTTGCTTAGTTTGGCATAGAGCTTCTCCTGCCGAAGGGTTTGCAATACAATCCTCAAGTGCTCAGAATGTTCTTCCTCGTTCTTAGAGTATATCAGAATATCATCAATGAATATCACTACGAACTTATCTAAGAATGGAGAGAACAATCGATTCATCAAATCCATAAAGATTGCCGGAGCATTGGTCACTCCAAATGGCATAACCAAGAACTCGTAATGACCATAACGAGTCCTAAATGCCATCTTCGGAATGTCTACCTCCTTCACCTTCAATTGATGATATCCAGACCGAAGATCTAACTTCGAGAATACCTTAGCTCCAGCTAGCTGATCAAACAAGTCATCTATCCTAGGCAAGGGATATCTATTCTTGATAGTGACCTTGTTCAACTCCCTATAATCAATGCACATTCTTCTGCTACCATCCTTCTTCTTTACCAACAACACCGGAGCTCCCCAAGGTGAAACACTGGGCCTGATGAAGCCTTTATCCAAATTTCCTGCAGTTGCTTCTTTAATTCGGCTAGCTCCACCGGTGCCATTCGATATGGCGCTTTAGAAATAGGGGCAGTACCTGGGATGACTTCGATAGCGAACTCCAATTTCGATCTGGCGGAAGTCCCGGTAGATCCTCTGGAAACACATCTAAAAATTCCTCCACAACCGGTATCGGCTTCTCTTGAGTTTCTGCGGTGGCGTAGTCCCCTTGCAGCTGCTGTCTGGATGCCTTCGACTCCCCGATGAACTTGAACTCGGATTGATCTGGAATCCTGAAGATCACGCTCTTATTCCGGCAATCAATCACCGCATGATACTTACTAAGCCAGTCATGCCTAAGATCACATCATATCCACCGGTGTCTATCATAAACAAATCTGCCCTTAACTGTCTTCCGCAAATCTCCACAGAACAAGACTTACATATTCTACTAGTGGTTATAACCCCGTTCCCGGTACTAATTTCCCATTGGTTATCCATATCATTACAGGGTATATCATGCATCATGACAATCTAGTAGATATGTAGCAATGGGAAGCATCAGAATCAAATAACGATACAACTGGAATGGAATGAACCAGAATGGTACCTGCTACAACTTCCTCTGATGCCTCAGCTTGTTCTGCAGTCAAGTTGAAAGCCTGGCCTCTTCCACGTCCGATTCCCGGCCTCCGCTGGGCCTGTTCGAACACCTGTTGCTACGAAGGAAGCGGAGCTCCTCTACCTGCGGGCACCGGGTTCCTTTTAACTGCTTCTGATGTTTGAGGGGCAGGCATGATACTCCTCGGCCTCTTGGAAGGACAGTCAGCTAGTCGATGATCTCTGGATCCGCAAGCGAGGCATTGACCATTTGCCCACTTGCAATTCCGCCGCAGGTGTCCCGGTCTCTGGCAGAAGTCGCAGACCGTCAAGGGCGGGGAAGTAGTGAAAGAATGCCTGCTCGGTGGTGCAGAGCTGATCCTAGCAGGAGGTCCCTTGACAACCTGATCAAAAGGTCGCTTCAGTGGCCTAGTCTGCAATCTGCTCCTGCTCTCCTTTTCCATCACCTGCTCTAGACCACGAGCAGCACCGAGAACCTGAGAGTAAGTGCTCAATTGCTGTGTGACCAAAAACTTTTGAATGTCTAGCCTCAGTCCTTGCTGGAATCGGTTCGCCCGGTCTTCTTCCTCTGCTACCATATAGGGAGCGAATCGGCTTAACCTCAGGAACTCTGCTGCATACTCGTCCACCGTCCGACTCCCTTGTCGTAAGTTGATGAATTGCTGCTCCATCTCCCTCCTAGCAGTCTTGGGGAAGAACCGCTCATAAAAGCTCTCTGAGAACCTCTCCCATGTGACTGGCTTCTCCAATCGTTCCTCCTCAGCGAGCCACCATGTTCGAGCCACATCAGTCATTTGGACCTTGACTACCTCCACCTGATCCTCCGCCGGAACACGAGCTACATTCAGGAGATTAGTCATATCAACCAGCCATTGTTCTGCTTCCAAAGGCTTTTCTGTCCCGGTAAAAGTAGCTGGCTGCAACCTCCTAAAGTCTGAAATGTTCCCGGTTTTTGGTCCAGAGGAATCGCAGACCTCTCCATGGCCTCCGTGGCTGTCTGTTGTGCCGTCACCAATCCATCTCGAAGAAGTGCAGTCTGCTGCTGCTGTGATTCTACCAGGCCTCGGAGTACCCCCAGCAAATCAGTGGCATCTTCGCGAGCAGCGATGCGAGCGGAAGGACGTCGTTGAGCCATAACTCTGAGAATAAAATAAAAAATATTAATTAAAAATATGGTAGACATTGTACTTGTAGCTGGATTACTAAACATTGTACTGTTGGTAAGAGCCTGACTATTTATACAACTATACACTTGAGTAAACCTGGCTCTGATACCAAAGAAAACCCTGTCACGCCCCGAAATCATAATACTCATATAAATGGTACGTGACGAGAGCCGGCGACGTATTTTTAAAAAAAATACGTTAAGCCTCAGTACATTGATTCAAAATAAAACAAGATTTATCTGTTATTCCAGCTGGAAGAAATCAAGTACATAATGTCACCAAAAGTCTTACTTATTACAACATACTGAAATCATAGAAAACACAACAATAACGTCTCTCACATGAAAGTAGGAAGGATCTATCTACTGAAGATCAACGAGGTGCTCGAAGTACTCCTGCTCCTGCAGAGTCTCTGGATCAGAACCTGAGCAAACAACTCAGGGTCGTCAATAGCGACCTAAACAAATGATAAAAAGATGGAAAGAAATATATAACATGTAAAATCTAGCAACACATGTATAATCAAGTATAGTTATCATACTGTTGTCTAACATATGTGAGTCATAATGTAACACAGTGTTATACACTTTATAACCATTTATTAATGCAATCAATCCTATGTACAGTCATGTGTCAAGATGTCCTGTGTTTGTCTATTCTTATTATCTAGTTATTTGAAATGGATAGTTGGAGATGGGTATCTGTGTTTTAGGTGGGTCCCGTACATACCCGGGACCACGGCCTCAGTTTCCTGGCGCTGACCAGGCCGTACCGCTAGGTACTCAGTAACAGTAACAGTAATCTCACTGTGTAAACAGTGGAACAGTAACAGTACAGATGGGATGTCAGTCATCCCCCAGGAACCCTGCAGTGGAACCCTCAGTCGGCTGCGCAACCTGTATCCTAGGTCCACCCAAAATACCGATACCATCTCCTCTATCAATTTCCCCACCCGGTGTAAGCTATCTAATAATCATGTTATGTAAATCACTGGTATGACAGTAACAGTAAGTGACAATGTAACAGTACAACAGTATGTAATTTCCAGTGACTTGATAACATAATCCATCTCATCATTTACAATTTTAAACAATTTAAACAATTTTCAGATTTTCTAGAAACTCAATAATAACTTTAATAGCTTTACCATTTAATAATAGAAATAGCACACATTTTATAATAAATGAAAATAACAGTACTTATACAGTGAGTGAAGAACACTCACCTGGCTACCACGCGTCCAAGCACCAATCAAGAAATCTACATTAATATATATCCGAATTAGAAAATTATCGAACTTTCATATATCGACTTTTACATGAAATATTCTATTTATTTAGTATTTTAAATCAAATGTGAACAATCCGGATCTTTAAATAAGGTTGCATAATGAAGTATAAAGTTTATGAGATTTTCAGATTTTATTTACTAATTTTTATGTGTTTTAAATGGTTTAAAACATGTAGTTTTCTTAACGGGTCTGAAATTAGAATAGCGGGTTTCAATCTTTAAATGCATTAGTTCAGACCCATATGAGCTGTAATTTACTCCAAATTTTTATGTAGATGGTAGAAGTTATCTATATATTTATCACTATTTTTATTTATTTTTTTCCAAATTTTATCTAATTAAAAAAAAATTGTTTTTCAAAATTTAACGGTCTGATTTTTTGTAATTGGGTTGGATTAAAATGAATTGGGCTTCATTTATTTCTTTTTTTTTTTTTCATTTTTTGGTTCCTGGCCTGGCCCAATAGCCAGGCCCAGTTTTTCTTTCTTTTTTTTCTTTCTTTTTTTTTTTCCTCTTTTCCTGTTTTCTGGGCTGGGCCAATGATGGCCCAGTTCGGATTCTTTTCTCTTTTTTTTTTTTTTTTGGACTTGGCCTGAGCCAGTGCGGCCCATCTCAGTTTCTTCTTTCTTTCTTTCTTTTTTTCTCTGGACTGGGCCTGGGCTCTGCCAGGCCCTGTCTTATTTACAAAAATTTTTTTTTTTTTAAAATCGACCCAACTCGGCCCTGCAAGGCCCGGGCTAGGCCAAGCCTGCACAGTGCAGCGCACTGCTCTCGGCTTGGCCGAGAGCAGTGCACTCTTTTTTTTTTTATTTTATTTCTAAATTTTCTAAATTGTAGAGATTTTAATGTAAGATTTAAAATATATATATTTTAATTGGATTTAGAATACATTTCCATGTATTGATAGATTAACCCATGTGTCTAATTTTAGATCCTTGGAATTTTGTTCTAAATATTTTCTTTTTTTGTTTTTTTTCTAAAATATTTCTATTAGAGAATCGTATATTATTTTTACATAAGTTTTATTTAGATCAAGGTAAAGTTTTTTTTGATGATGAATAATTCTTAAAAAGGGGGGTAGATCTATGCATGGTACTCCGATTTAATTATAATTTTCTTTTTTTTATTCATGTCAATTTTTAAATTATGGTATATTATCAAAATTCATATTCATATAAATTAATTTAAATTTAGGGGAGATCTAAGTTTTTGCAACAAAAAGGGAATCTTAAGCTTGCTTGCTAATTAATATTTGAATTAATAAAAAAAATCAAATTTTTTATACTTACTTGTTTCCTTGCTTTCTCCTTAATCTTGTATCCCGAAATCCTTCTTCGAAGTTTGAGGAAAATATGAGGATAAGGAAAGTTATACTAGAGTTTCTCTTGATGTAGGAGAGAAAGGAAATGTTTAGGTTTTATAAGGCTATAAGAGATTTTCTTTTTTTTTTTTTGAACCTGGACTCTAATTAGGCTAGATTAGCAATTAGATAAGAATGGAAAGTGGTAGGAAAAATCTCAAAGAGATTCTTCTTGAACCTGGACTCTAATTAGGCTAGATTAGGAATTAGATAAGAATGAAAAGTTGTAGAAAAAAATCTCAAAGAGATTTGATTTAGAATTTGAAATTATAGATTGTCTAGCTCATTAGATTCAAATTTAATTTCGAGTGCTTTTAGATTACACGCCAATGTGGCACAATGGTTAACTCTCTTCTCTCCCTTGTTGGGGACCTAAGTTCTATCCCCAGTGTTAGCATATATATATATTATTATTATTATTATTATCTTTCATTTTATTTATTTATTTATTTTATTTTTATTTTTTATTATTTTTTTTTTGTATATAAAAACAAGAGTATTACATCCAGGCCACGTAAACATGACTTTTGTTGTGTTTTATCGGCTTTATTATAGCAGTTGGGGAGCGTTTGCTCCCCTTATCTCAGACGCTTCCCCTCTTCAATTTTTGCCTATAAATACTACAAAATCAAAAGGCAAACAGGCACCACTCTAGCGGAGAGTTGGGATTAGGATTTTGTTCTAGTTTAACTTAAAATTTTTATTTTTATTTATGTAATTTTCTATTTGTTTGTAAACTTAGATTAGATAAAAGATTTAAGAGAGGAGAGGACGAATTGTATTGAGAGTGACACCAATGTAATCTTTTTTCTTTCTTTCATCATTTTTCAATTCAATCAAAGTTTATCTTTTGTTTTATTCTTCTTGTTTCTTTTGGTTTTGATCAATCCAAGTGAGTCTAGTAGCATCATAATCGCCGCCTCCGAACACAAAGTAAACCTTCACTGAAGATCAAGGTAAGTAATCAGCCAAAAGACGTAAGTAACGTTTTTTACTTTATTTCTTCTAATTTTTTAGTTTAGAAACACGTTTTAAAAACCAACAATTCTTATTGAAATCACCTAAGGGGGGTGAATAGGTGATGGCTATACTAAGTGACAAATAATGCGGATTAAAAACTAATTAACAATAAACAACAACAATATTAAACTTGCAAGGAAGTAAAAAAATAATAGTGCAAGTAAAGGAGAGAGAGAGTTTAGAGATAAGTGGATAATCGCAAACACGAGAATATGTTTCGAGGTTCGAGTCACTGCTCTACGTCCCCGCCTTCAACACGATGAAGGATTTCCACTATGCTTAATCCCACCGGATCGTCAATACAAGTTCTCACTAGAACTCTTCGGACACACTTATCCTCTCTCACGGTGCCGCAACACCGACTTAGAGCTCACTAACTCGCTTGAGGCCGCAACCTCTACAACTTCTCAATATGAGAAAACGGTGATCAACACTTGACCACAAACAAAGCTCACTTGCACAATCCTATAACCAAGATGAGGAGATAAAACTTTAGGGATTGTGTGGTGCTAAAACAAGTAGAGAAGAAGAGGGGAAAGCTTCAAGCTAAAACAAAAAGGATTGAAGTTTTTGGCTCAAGAAAATTCTTTTTGCTAAAAGGCGAAACTTGAGAAATTTGATTTTACTCTTGTAAATGTTGTTTTTGTGCTATAAAACACTCCCACTTTTTTAGGGGATAAAAACAGGGTTAAACAAGCCAAAATATTCATTGGGAGAAGCCCCAACAAAAGACAAACCAAAAAATAGCCGTTGGAATCTGTCAGTAGATTCTGACTGCTGTCAGTCGACAAGGCCGGTCGACCGCCAACGGTCGGATTTCCGACCGTTGGGAAAGCGGTCGACCGGGCGGTCGACCGAAGTCCCAAACAGAGAGTGACCACTCTCTGTTGTCGACCGGCTGGTCGACCGGAACAAACAGAGAGCTCTGCTCTTTCTGTCGGTCGACCGTCCCGGTCGACCGATGTGCACAATGCACATTGGTACATGTCGGTCGACCGCACCGGTCGACCGACAGAGCAGTTCTGCTCTGCCAGCGGTCGACCGTGCGGTCGACCGGACAACGCCAAAAGTCAGGTTTTGAAAACTTTTTGAAGTCTAAATTTTTCGATAAAAATTTCTTTAGACGGGTAGATACAAAATAGAGTTCTATGGCTAAGAAAGATCATAGTGTGATCATAGATCAACACCGAAACAGTTTGAACTATATTTTGATAAAAATTCTTTTTCTAAACTTAAAAACCGTTTTTCCAAAAAACTTATTTTTCCAAAAAACGAATTTTCCAAACTTCGTTTTTCTGAAACTTGATAGGAAATTTTGTAATAAAATTTTGTTTGAAAGCATGAAGCAATATCAAATGTGTGTGTGTGGTAATCCCAATGCTTTCAACCTCTATCATCTCGATTTTGAGAAATAGACTATAAATCCTAACTAAAAAAAAAAAATACAAAAATACAAATTTTGTATAGTCTTCTCAAGTTGTTTGATTGATCCTTGAGTGCTTCTAGTGTGCTCGGCTCTGGGATCTAAATCCTCGCGGCTTTCAAATGTGAGTCTTGTGTAGGAGCCGTCAATCAACCTATGTTTTTACCTGAAACTCATTTAAAACAATCTTGTTAATTCCTAACTTCATATGGTTTGTAATCATCAAAACTTAAGGCTAATGGCTTTCGGGCCAACAATCTCCCTCTTTTGATAATGACAAAACATATGGAGTTATTACAAATATTTTGGATGGAGACTTCAAGTGAAGCTCCCCCTTAACATATGCATATAAAAGAATATGATATAAAAAATCTAAATGCATAACAAGGGCATGTATATGATATGTTAATAAACACATATGCCAACCATCCATGCATACCAAAGATACAGAAATATAGAATGTATGCATATCTGGTTACCTCCATCCATCCATAAATACCTCTAGCCTCCAAAGTTAGTGGTAGAAGGTTTGGACAAACATAGAACAATAAGCAATAGACAACCAACCATTTATTTATATACCACATGGAGATAACAAAAATAACTGTCATATCATAACAAAAAGATGTCCATACAAGATAAGAGGTTCATGCCAACCTCAAAGCTAGAAGCATAACACAACACATGTCCACAAATACACATGTCCATACAGAAAACAAACTAATATCCAAATACAGCATAGATAAACAACCCAGAAAATATAACACATAACACATGTCCATAACATATGTCCAAAATAACATAACCCAGAAATAACTCCCAGAAATCTCTCCCCCTTTTTGACATCATCAAAAGGGTCAATGTCTCCCGAAATCTGTGTCCTCGGGAAAATAGGTGGCGGAGCAGAAGTAGGAGGAGCAGAAGAAGCAAGAGCCCAGGCGGCGAACGGAGGGCCGGAAGTAGGAAGTGGCTGAGCACGTTCACCAGGAAGAGGAGCCGGCCAATCAAACCTATTGTAGATGCTGCCGAGACAGGCATGCATATAGCGAATGGAGTCACAGATATGGCTGAGATCATTGTCCAAACGCTGCTCCATCTGCTGATAGTATGCGGTTATCTCAGTGGAAATCTGCTAGAAATGCTCGGTCATCTCAGCGGAAATCTGCTTGTGGTGCTCTCGAAGCTGAGTAGATAAGGCCAAATAGGGGTCGAAGGGAGCAGAAGAGCCAGAGGATGATCAAGGAACAGTAGGAAAGAAAGGCTGCGACTGAGGAGCTGGATGACGCTCCCTAGGACGCATCCTCTTGAGGAGGGTGCTGTTGATGTCTACTAACGGTTCAATCGACGTTCAGAGGAAAGATCAAAATTTAGCTACTTCAAAAGACGTGTGATGAGCATCCCAAAGGGCAAGTGCCGGTTGGGACAAGGAGATGATCAGAAGTCATGTAATTGATGATGAGTTTAGGTATGTTAATTCTAATGCCTTTCAGAAGGCAATAGATGACAAGAGGAGCAGAACCCCTAGCGTGACTATATTCTCCTGATTTTGGCAGGAGGTTATAGAACACGATTTTGGCCAGGACCTGGGCGGTGAGAGTATAATACTTCACCTCCTTGTTACTAACTAAACTGGGGTTATCATCATCATGAAGCAGTGTGGGAGGCGGTGTGGGCAGACTCACCGTCAGGATACTCAAAATCATGTAGATCGAAGTTATAAATGTCTACCCCCTCACAGGAGAGGTGTAGGTGACGTGCAAATTATTGAAGTGAGATATCTATATCTTTGCCCAAGACTCTGGATTTGATGTGATTATGTTCAAAAGTGAGATTTGAATAGAAATATTGCACCAAAGTAGGATAGACAGTTCTTTAATAGTGACAAAATTTTCTAAGGAGCTAGATGCTAGAATAGATGCAAGATTAAGGTGCTCAAAATCACTAAGCACCATAGTTCTACCTGAATTCACATTTTTAGTGGAGATTATGACATGCCTATAGGATGCATTTTGAGATACAAAAGGGGAGGATGAAGATTGGGGGTTTTCCCCTTTCAGACGGGTTCTTTTAGACATGATGATAAATTAGCAAGATAGGCACGGAATATAGCAAGATCTAAACAAATAAACTTAGAAAATTCAAGGAAAAATAGGAGATTTAGCGAATATGAGATTATACCTGAAAAAAATAGAGAAATACCGAAGAGAGAAAGTAGATCTGGAGCTTGAAATCAATTTCCCAAATTTTTTGTGGAAGAAATTTGAGATTGGGAGAGGTAGAGATGGATTGAATGGGTTTAGGGTTGAGAGAATAGAGGAATAGGAGTGTTGGAGGCGGTGGAAGATGAAGAGCGGAAAGAATTTGGGGGTTATGGCTTTATAAAGAGTCGGGTAAATTAACAGTTTACCCGATCCCGGTCGACCGCGCCGGTCGACCGGTTTCAGGCAAAAAAAAAATTCCTTGTTCCAGGCTATATCGGTTGACTGGGTCGGTCGACGGGCCTTATGCCAGGCCAAAATCGGTCGACCGGCCGGTCTACCGAAAAAGCTGAAAAACAGTAAAAACTGTGTTGAAAATTTTGATTTTTTTAAAAATTTCTTTTTTAAAACAAAGGATATATTATATAAAATTAACATTGAAAATCTTATTTGGCATGAAAACTCAGTAGGAGGTTTTATTTTCATTTTCATTTATATTTATTAACAATATTTTTATTTAATAATTAAGCGATAAACATGAGATGTTGAAGCCGAATACCCGTTAAGGGTTCTGAACTTCTCCTCGAAATTCCTCTAGATAAGAGTTGAGGCGCACAATTGCCATCTCTATTTATTTGCTTAATTTGGTTAAATAAATTTTTATTTTGACAATATTCATATAAAACATTAAGTTAACAAAATCTTGATTTATGGACAAACAAAAACATGGCAAGTGATAGAAATCTAAACAACTTGAATACACAATCCAATCATAGTTAAGATACAAAAATATGGATATGCAAGTTTACACATGTAGGCATATTATCACAAAGATGCAACTAGCAAATCCTATATATATTAAAAGAAATATTAGGTGGAGAAGTTACCAAACCATGGGTAATCTCCAAAAATGGGTGCCTCTTTGATAGCGATGTAAGCGACGATGTATACGTTGAGCCTTGATGCATCCACCACCGGGCACCATCTCCCCCTAAGTCTTGGAGGAGGACGACGCACCTGCATCAATTAAATTCAGTGTGTCTTTTGGTACCCAAATCTTTTTAGGTCCTATAGGGTTAGTATTTTCTCGAACCTAAACATTTTGATTTGACAAGTTTAGCTTAGTATAACAAATTTAGCTAAATGGCGTTTGCGGCCACAATGTGCACATATATAAATTTTACCATACATAAATGCATGCTTGTGCGTGTGCGCATGTTGTGTGTGTTAGATGCATGATGATGAGTATGTTTCCCTTGGGATTTTCCTTTAGGAAACATAGATGCAAATTTAGTCATGTCAAAAGCACATTTCTTTAAAGTTGTATCCAAAACTTCAATACATTTTTAGATCTCTAAAAATTCATTTTTATTGCAAGTAGAAATAGGGCTTTTTCCTTTACAAGAGGTTTTGTATTTTTCACAATCGTTTT
>JAVJIF010014716.1:0-107719 GCA_038442645.1 Agave tequilana
TTTTAAATTAGGTTTCATGCCTTAAATATATATTTACATGACTCTATATTTTACAAAATAAATACCATGTTAGATCTTGTTTATATACTCCTATTAGTATATTACTTAAGTTTCCTTAAAGTCAAAAATTATTTTGCAAAATTTTTCAAGTAAAAAATACACTGTTTTCCTGTTTCAGGCTGACCGGCCGACCGCCCGGTCGACCGGCCTTTGTGCCTGGGCGTGCACGTCTGTGCACGTCCAACGGTCGACCGGGCGGTCGACCGTCTGAGAGCAGGATTGCTCTCGGGTTTTCTGGGTCGAACCGTCCGGTCGACCGCCCGAAGAGACTTTTGTTTTTAGTAGAGGTCGTCGACCCCCGGTCGACCGGAGCCCAACGGCTCTTTGCCAGCAAGGCGACGGTCGACCGGTCCGGTCGACCGCCAAGCCTGCAACAGCCCAACGACTCTTTCCTCTTTGGTGCAATTCTGAAATCTGTTTTATTTTCTATTTTAACAGACTTTTTCAGAGTTGTTGGAGACCTTTTTCAGGTCAAATTAGGTGAAAATAAATTGTTTTAAATCTTTTCTCTCCCTATAAATAGAGGAGAAGACTCTCTTGCAAATACTAAGAAAATTCTCAAGTTTTTCATTGTTTTCAAAAGAGAAGAAAAATTGTTTAAGCTACTCATTTCTATTCTTTTGAGCTTGTTTTTCAGTTGTGTTGATAACAAATATCACTCTACAACTGAAGTTTTCTCACCACACTTCTTAGAGCCAAAAATCCTTTACTCATTCTATAGGAAGTTGTAAAAGAGTGAGAGTTTTGTAAAAGAGTTTGTTGATCTTGTTTGTGATCACCTTGGTGACTTGTAATCTTTTTCTTCTTGTGGAGACACCTCTTCGGTAGAGGTTATTGTAAGTTGGAGAGCTCGTGCTCGGGTCTTCGGTAGACCATTGTAAGGCGTCCTCGGTGGATAGTGGAAACCCTTCACGGAGGTGAAGGCGGGGAGTAGAGCGGTGGCTCGAACCTCGAAACAAACATCTTGTGTTGCGATTGCCTGTGTTCATTTTTGCTTTAAATTCTCTTGCACTCTATTGCTTTCAATTACTTGCTTGAGATCTAGTTTTATTTCCTTGTGCTATTGCTTGTGATACTTGTGATATATCTTGTCTGCATTTCATCATTGCATATTATTCATTACTTGTTCGATCATTCTCATACAACAAGGTTGCATTGCGCACCTCTAACCCATTCGGGGAATTAGGAGGAAGGAGTTCAGAACCTCTCACGGGGTATTCGGCTCTTAGTCTTATTTTGGGAGATCGTTGCATCATTCATCCATCTTAATTTTAAAAAGATTGTTAGATTAGCAATAACACCTATTCACCCCCCCTCTAGGTGTTTTTCAATTGGTATCAGAGCTTGGACTCTAGGATTTTTCTCTTAACAACCTTAGAGAGATCCTAACTTTGCTAATCATTTCATTCATACTCACTTAGTAAAAATGGCCGATGGAATTAAAACCCCTCCTAAGTTTGATGGACTTAACTTTCCCATATGGAAGGTTAAGATGACCGTTTTCTTGCAATCTCTAGGTAGTCGAGTTGTAAAGGCCGTGACCAAACCCTTTAGTGCACCCCCGGTGATGAATCCACTTGGTCCGAAATAGAGACCAAAGAATTTGATGTCAATGCTAGGGCTCACTATGCACTTCTTCAAGCCCTTAATGATGATGACATAGCTAGAGTAATTCATTGCAAGTCCGCATATGAAATTTGGACACATTTGCTAGTTACACATGAAGGGACCTCACAAGTGAAGAGGGCTAAGATTGACCTTCTTCGGTCCCAATATGAGAATTTTTGCATGCAAGAAATGAAACCATAGATGATATGGTTACAAGATTTACAAAGATTACTAATAGACTTTCTTCTCTAGGTGATGCTATTGATAATGATCAAAGAGTTAGAAAGATCATCCGGGCTCTTCCTCCTTCATGGGAAGTAAAAGCAACCACCTTGAAGGAACTCAATGATAAGGAGGAGATGAAGCTAATTGGTCTCATTGGGAACCTCAAAACCCATGAGATGGAAAGGAAAGTGAGGGAGGACATGGCTCCTTCCAAGAAGAAGACAATAGCCTTCAAAAGTCAATCCACACACTCCGACGAAGACGATGAAGAAGAAGATGACGAAGAGCTCTCACTTCTTGTGAAGAACGTCCGGAGGATGTACAACAAGGCTAAATTTCAAGAAAGGAAGAGATGGAAAGGAGGCAAAGAAAAAAGAAAGATCATTTGCTTTAATTGCCAAAGACCGGGACACATAGTGGCGGAGTGTCCGGATAAAGTGAAGCCCTCCACCTCAAAGAAGCCTCACAAGAAGAAGGCAATGAAAGCTACATGGGATTCCGAGAGCGAATCCGAGGAGGAGATTGATACCGCCAACATGTGCTTTATGGCTAATGAAAGCACAAGCAAGGTAACCCCTTCCACTTCTCCTAATGATGAACTTTCCATGGATGAATTAGGAGAAGCTTTTGTAGAATTATCACATAACTATGATTTTCTTAAGAAAAAATATTTAAAAATGAAAAAGGAAAATGAATCTCTTAATCATCAAGTTTTTAATCTTTCTAAAGAAAAGGATGAATTACTTTCCACTCTTGTTTCCACTCAAAAAGATTTTGACAAGTATAAGATTTCTTGTGAAGGCAAGTCTCCACAAATTGATTCTAATGAGATTACCATGCTTAAAGAAAGAATAGACTCATTGGGAATTGTTTTAAAAAATGTGAGTTTGATAAGAAGAAGATAGATGCCATGTTTCCTAAGAAATAAGCCCCTAAGAAAAATGTTCACCATGCTCATGCTCATGTTCATACCACACAACCTTTACATCGTGGCAAACCCCCAAAGCATGCTCACACTTCACACACACATCATGCATTCATGTATGGAAGAGTGTTCTCATGTTCACATTGTGGGCGGAAAGGACACTTAGCCAATTTTTGCTATGATAGACTAACTAAGTGCATCTTATCATAATGTTTGGGTTCGCAACACTAATTTTCAAGGACCCAAGAAAATTTGGGTACCAAAGTCAAATATTTTGCTAAATGATGTAGGTACCATCCAAGGCCCAAAGACGTAGAGGATTGTGGTATCTTGATAGTGGTTGCTCAAGGCACATGACTTGGGACATCAACAACTTTGCAACCCTATCAAGATACCATGAAGGTGGCACCGTCACCTTCGGAGATGATGCCAAGGGTAAAATCATCGGTATTGGTAATGTAAAACTCGGCACATCCCCTTTAATTGAAAATGTAGTTTTAGTTGATGGACTCAAGCATAACCTCTTGGGTGTTAGTCAACTTTGTGATAAAGGTTTTGACGTTGTTTTTGATCATATAGCTTGTAAAGTAATTGATAGAATTTCTAATACTTGTGTGTTTCCGGTTTTCGTGAAAGTAATGTTTATATGATAGATATGTCTATATGTCTTGTAATATTACTTGTTTAAAAGCCCTCGATGACGACTCTTGGTTGTGGCATAGAAGATTAGGCCATATTTCATTTGACCACATATCTAGGTTAAACACAAAGGAAATGGTGAAAGGTATTCCTTATTTGAGTTTTGAAAAGGACCGAGTTTGTGACGCATGTCAATTTGGGAAACAAACTAAGTCTTCTTTCAAGTCAATTAAGGATATCATGACATCACGTCCTTTGGAGCTAATTCATATGGATCTTTTTGGCCCTACACAAACCAAAAGTCTAAGTGGGAATAGATTTGCTTTTGTTTTGGTTGATGACTTTTCACGATTTACTTGGGTTTTCTTTTTTGAACACAAAAATCAAGCACTTTCATATTTCCAAACTTTAAGAAAAGAGCTGAAAAAGAAAAGGATGTTTCAATTTTAAGAATAAGAAGTGATAGAGGAGGTGAGTTCATTAACCTACCCTTTACCACTTTTTGTGAAGACATGGAATTAAGCATGAACTTTCTTGTCCTAGAACTCCACAACAAAATGGAGTAGTTGAACGGAAAAATTGAACTTTACAAGAGATGGCTAGGACAATGCTAAGTGAATATGGTCTACCACATTATTTGTGGGCCGAGACCGTAAATACATCATGCTATATATCAAATCGTGTTTTCTCGTGTAAAAATACTTCAAAGACTTATTTTGAAATGTACTTTTCTAGAAAACCAATGTTTCATATTTCAAAGTTTTTGGATGCAAATGTTTTGTTTTAAATACAAAAGATAATTTAGGAAAATTTGATGCTAAAGCTTATGAGGCAATTTTTGTTGGGTATTCTAATATAAGTAAGGCTTATAGAATCTTCAATAAATCATCTTTGACTATTGAGGAATCTATACATGTTAAGTTTGAAGAATCTAACTTGTTTGTTAAGAATGTTGTAGAAATAGATGCTTTGGATGAAGGCTTGGAGAAAGTGACCTTGGAGGATACTACTACTATGGGAGACAAGTCAAAGGATGATGAAGGAAGTGAAGCTAAAGTAGAAGAGGCTCAAGGAAATGAAAATCAAACAAATGAAGTGGAGCCTACTCAACAACTTCCAAAGGGTTGGAGATACAATCCTCATCATCCCAAGGACCTCGTCATAGGTGAATTATCAAAAGGGGTAACCACTCGCTCTAAACTTCATGATTATTGTGGACATTATGCATTTATTTCTCATGTTGAACCCAAGAACGTCCTCGAAGCCGAGGCCGATTCATATTGGTTGCTAGCCATGCAAGAGGAACTCAATCAATTTGAGCGCAACCAAGTTTGGCACCTTGTTCCTAGGCCCCACGATAGACCAACAATTGGTACTAAGTGGATCTTTAAGAACAAGTTGGATGAATCGGGTAACGTTGTTAGGAATAAAGCTAGGTTAGTTGCCCAAGGTTACACTCAAATCGAAAGAATCGATTTTGAAGAAACCTTTGCACCCGTAGCACGGCTTGAAGCCATACGGATGACACTAGCATTTGCCTCATATAAATTTTTAATTGTTTCAAATGGATGTTAAAAGTGCTTTTCTAAATGGTTTTATTGAAGAGGAGGTGTATGTTGAACAACCCCCGGGTTTGTTGATCCTACACATCCGAATTTTATATTTAAATTAGATAAAGCTCTTTATGGTTTAAAACAAGCCCCTAGGGCTTGGTATGAAAGATTTTCTTCATTTTTGATTTCAAATGGTTTTAAGAAAGGTAAAATTGACACAACTTTGTTTACAAAACATGTAGAAAAGATATTCTTATTGTGCAAATTTATGTTGATGACATTATTTTTGGTTCTACTAATGAATCTCTTTGCCAAGCTTTTGAATCATGCATGAAGGATGAATTTGAAATGTCTATGATGGGGGAGCTCAACTATTTCCTTGGACTCCAAATCAAGCAAAGGACGGATGGGATCTTCATCAATCAAGTCAAGTACACAAAGAACTCATCAAAAGGTTCGGGCTTGAAGGATCTAAAGTAAGCAAAACTCCCATGGCAACAACTACTAAGCTTGATAAGGATGAACAAGGTAAAAGTGTAGACATTAAAGTTTATCGTAGCATGATAGGTAGTTTATTGTATTTGACGGCTAGTAGGCCGGATATCATGTTTTCCGTTTGTCTTTGTGCTCGTTTTCAATCATGTCCTAAGGAGTCTCATTTAGTAGCGGTAAAACGCATAATTAAATACCTTAAGGGCACTATTGAAATGGGTTTGTGGTATCCGAAAACCAGCCAATTTTCAATGACGAGTTTTTCGGATGCCGACTATGCGGGTTGTAGGGTAGATAGGAAGAGTACAAGTGGAACATGTCAATTCTTAAGTAATTGTCTTGTATCTTGGTCTTCCAAAAAGCAAAATTCGGTAGCCCTTTCAACCGCCGAGGCGGAGTATGTTGCGGCCGGAGCTTGTTGTGCACAAGTTCTTTGGATGAAACATACTCTCCTTGACTATGATTTACACTTTGATCATGTTAAAATATTTTGTGATAATACTAGTACTATTCACATGACAAAGAATGCAATCAACATAGTAAAACCAAACACATTGACATTAGGTATCACTTTCTTAGAGATCATTATGAGAAAGGTGATATTGATATTGATTATGTTTCTACCGATTTTCAACTTGCCGATATTTTTACTAAACCTCTAGATTATGCTAGATTTTCATTTATTTGTGGTGAGTTGAATGTTTGCATTATGGATTCTTAAAGAAAAATTTCTTTTATTTGTTTGTTTAACCCTTTTTGATGTATGACAAAAAGGGGGAGAAAAAGTATGAGTTTGTTTGTTGTTTTGTTTGTTTGTTTTTTGTGTATTTTTTTGATGCATTTGAGTTTTTGACAAAACTATGTGTTTTCAATGCCTTATGTGTTTTTCAAATGTATTTAGCTCTTCATTGACATTTTTGATACATAACATTATTTGAGGGGGAGCTTTCCAAGCTCTTCTTCCATTTTGTGTTTAAATAACCTATATGTTTTGTCATCATCAAAAAGGGGGAGATTGTTAGCCCAAGGTTACAATCACCCTTGTTTAGTGTGTTTTGATGATTACAAAACATATTAGTTATTTGTACTAATATTGTTTATTGTTTAAGTGTGTTTCAGGGTTCTAACTCTACTAAAAGGTTTACACCCTAAAAGAAAGTGTTTTGGACTCAAGTCAACTCAAAGTGGGCTCAAGACTCAAGTGTTGAAGACCTTGATGGTGAAAAGCCCCCTTGAAGAGCTTGTAGTACTTAGAATCAATGTAAGAATTAGAATGTTAAAGTTTGAGTGTTGGATATTGGCTCTAGGATACACACACACAATTTGGTTTTGTTAAAATGTGAGTCTTGTATTTAAGTTTTCATGTTTTAAATTAGGTTTCATGCCTTAAATATATATTTACATAACTCTATATTTTACAAAAATAAATACCATGTTTAGATCTTGTTTATATACTCCTACTAGCATATTACTTAAGTTTCCTTAAAGTCAAAAATTATTTTGCAAAATTTTTCAAGTCAAAAATACACTGTTTTTCCTGTTTCAGGCTGACCGGCCGACCGGCCCGGTCGACCGGCCTTTGTGCCTGGGCGTGCACGTCTGTGCACGTCCAACGGTCGACCGGGCGGTCGACCGTCTGAGAGAAGGATTGCTCTCGGGTTTTCTGGTCGACCGTCCGGTCGACCGCCAGAGGAAGACTGAGAGCAGGTTTGCTCTCGGGTTTTCTGGGTCGACCGTCCGGTCGACCGCCCGAAGAGACTTTTGTTTTTTAGTAGAGGTCGGTCGACCCCCGGTCGACCGGAGCCCAACGGCCCTTTGCCAGCAAGGCGACGGTCGACCGGTCCGGTCGACCGCCAAGCCTGCAACAGCCCAACGGCTCTTTCCTCTTTGGTGCAATTCTGAAATCTGTTTTATTTTCTGTTTAACAGACTTTTTTCAGAGTTGTTGGAGACCTTTTTCAGGTCAAATTAGGTGAAAATAAATTGTTTTAAATCTTTTCTCTCCCTATAAATAGAGGAGAAGACTCTCTTGCAAAATACTAAGAAAATTCTCAAGTTTTTCATTGTTTTCAAAAGAGAAGAAAAATTGTTTAAGCTACTCATTTCCAATTCTTTTTGAGCTTGTTTTTCAGTTGTGTTTTATAACAAATATCACTCTACAACTGAAGTTTTCTCACCACACTTCTTAGAGCCAAAAATCCTTTACTCATTCTATAGGAAGTTGTAAAAGAGTGAGAGTTTGTAAAAGAGTTTGGTGATCTTGTTTGTGATCACCTTGGTGACTTGTAATCTTTTTCTTCTTGTGGAGACACCTCTTCGGTAGAGGTTATTGTAAGTTGGAGAGCTCGGTGCTCGGGTCTTCGGTAGACCATTGTAAGGCGTCCTCGGTGGATAGTGAAACCCTTCACGGAGGTGAAGGCGGGGAGTAGAGCGGTGGCTCGAACCTCGAAACAAACATCTTGTGTTTGCGATTGCCTTGTGTTCATTTTTGCTTTAAATTTCTCTTGCACTCTATTGCTTTCAATTACTTGCTTGAGATCTAGTTTTATTTCCTTGTGCTATTGCTTGTGATACTTGTGATATATCTTGTGTGCATTTCATCATTGCATATTATTCATTACTTGTTCGATCAATTCTCATACAATAAGGTTGCATTGCGCACTTCTAACCCATTCAAAGGGAATTGGAAGAAGGAGTTCAGAACCTCTTACGGGGTATTCGGCTCTTAGTCTTGTTTTGGGAGATCGTTGCATCATTCATCCATCTTAGTTTTAAAAAGATTGTTAGATTAGCAATAACACCTATTCACCCCCCCTCTAGGTGTTTTTTCAGGGCAGCCATATATTGTTTTTTGTATTATAAATGTACAGTGTAAAAAATAATGAAATACAATGGTTAATTATTTTGCAGATATTTTATAAATCAGATATTCTCGTAACTGCCACAATATTTGCAGATTGGTTGGATAATATTTCATGCAATTTTTAATGAACTGCGACTATGGTCGGTCTTGATACTAAAAAATTGTTTTATTCTCAATGTATATTATAAATTGGAGCCAGTCGCAGTATACATACGTTCAAAACTATAATAAAAAAAATATATAACTTTCATTTTTATATTACGACTGCGAGACTAGTCACATTCCTTATCCGCATAGAAAAACAGACGAAACATGCTATCGTTCAGCACTGCGACCACAATCGCTATCTTTTTTTGCATGCTTTATGTAACAGAATTTTGATCGTTTTACAAAGTCTGCAATTATAGTCGCAGACATAGTATAACAAAACTTTCGATCACTGTGACCATGATCGCCGACTTAATATAATATAACTTTTAATTTTATATCACGACTACGACCCTAGTCGCATTCCTTATTCACATAGAAATAACAAACGAAACATGTTATCGTTCAGTACTGCGATCACAGTCACTGTCCTTATTCGTATGCTTTATGTAACATAATTTTAATCGTTTTATAAAGTCTGTGATCATAGTCGCAGTCATAATATAACAAAACTTTCGATCACTGCGACCATGGTCCCAGACTTAATATAATATAACTTTTAATTTTATATCACGACTGCGACCCTAGTTGCATTCCTTATTCGCATAGAAATAACAGACGAAATATGCTATAGTTCAGCACTGCGATCACAATCGCTGTCCCTATTCGCATGTCTTATGTAACAGAATTTTGATCGTTTTACAAAGTAAATTAGCCCTGCGACCGTGAGATCATCCGTGTATATCACATCTTATAAAATACTATATTAATTACTCTGAACTAAATGAAGTAATTAATGTTTTATCTACCGTGATACAGCAACAGTCTCGAAAAAAGAGATGCAATAATATTAATCTCGATAAAGGAAAGATGTGCACCATACGTAATCTAAATATATAGGAAAACATTATATAAAAAGTTAATTTGTAGTTCACATAATAAACCTCTGGAGAAAAAAGGAACTCTTTAAATTCTCCCGTCATAACTGTTTCAATTAAATATTTAATTTCTCTTTATCACTTCTTCGAATACTCTACCGTCACCTATAACAATTATTATTACTACTCATGTTGTTTCACATTATTGTCCTTTTTATAGTGCTTGTAACTAATATATTATCTCATATCTAAAAATGGTATTTGTGCTCTTCGTTTTCAATTTGATTTAAAACTTTCAGAAAATAATTCATTCTTGAATCATGTATTTCCCATCTTTTTTCTCTAAGCACTCAGATTTCAACTTCAATCATTCTCCCACCGGTCCTCTTTCTTCAGGGTATTCTAGTGAACCTGATAGCAGTATAGACTTTACTCTCTTTTGACTATCTCACTATATCAAATAATATTTTATCTGATCCTCCTTTTCATAAGGATGATGAAGTTTTCATGGGGCTTAGTGAGGAGGAACTTATTCCTCTGCCACTTCACAGAGACATGCTTGATAAAAGCATGTCCTCTGATGTTAGGGGCTCGCATTCTTTGAGTGTATCTTTTACAGGTTCTTCTCAACACGGGTCAGAAGAAGAGCTTGATACAGAAGATCTATTTTGAGAGTTTATCGATGAACCAAAGCACCCTCAAAAGGAGGAAGAAACTGAAGAAAACAGCGAGCCGGACGACGAGGGAGAAGATGAGGAAATAAGTGATGAACAAGAAGACGAGGAGAATGAAACAACGAATCTACTTATGATGGTGATGACGACGAGCATTAGGATTTCCTGATCTTCTAATATTCAACGTTATTTTGTCTTCTTTTAAGAGTTTTTAATACTCTTTTTTTGTAAGGTCTCTTTCTAACCATATTATATTATAATAAAATTTATTTCTATATCTAAAATGATCTTTCATATTTTTAAAAATACATATAAAGTATGTTGTATAGTTATTATTTCTGCATCTTATCTGCGATAATGGTCACATTACTTAGATAATAATTACTCTGAACTAATAAAACTACGATTATGGTCGAAATTCATGATTAACTATATTTATATATGAAGTTACGACCACGATCGCTGTCCTGTCATAAATAGTTTGATCGTTTTGCATTCATTAAAGTTAAAAATAGCGATCATGGTCGTAGTCCAAAATTAAACTATATAAACAGATGATACTGAGAACATGATCGCAATCCTCTCATTAGTATATTTCACTGTATATCACAAATTAGAAAACTGCAACTGCTATCGTTAAGCACTGCGACCATAGTCGCAGTCCTTGATCGCATGCAATATGTAAAAAAATTTCATAGTTTATAGGCGGCTAAGACAACGGTCACAGTGAAGAAAAAATATATAAAATAATACGTAAACTGTGACTATAGTATCAGTCCTTAGTCACCGTTATTACATTTAACGTAGCAAAAAAATATCAAAAACATGTTATCATTAAACATTGCGACCATAGTCGCAGTTCCTGTTCGCATGCAATATGTAAAAAAAAAATTCATAGTTTATAGGCGGCTGAGACAACAGTCACAGTGAAGAACAAATATATAAATCATATGTAAACTGCGACTATATTCATAATCATTAACCACCGTATTACATTTAACCTAACCAAAAAATAATACACGACATGCTGTTGTTAAGCACTGCGATCATAGTCGCAGTCCTTATTCGCATGGAATATGTAAAAAAAAAAAAAATAATTTATATGTTACATGCGAACAAGTAAACTGCGATTATGTTCGCAATCAGTAAAATTCTTACTGATCATATCATAAAAATCTACAAATAAATAATTGTAGACTGCGACAAAGGGCGCTTTTAAAACTATTGAGAAATTATTTTATTGACCATTACGAGCTTAGGCGCATTCCTAAAATATATAATATCTGCGTTAAAAAAAATTAATATAGAATCATTCAAATTTATTTTGTGATTTGATGAAGTTGCACTTGAAGAGACATGATTCATATTTAGTTGGTCGCAGTTTGGTCGCAGTTATAAAATAATGGTGACAATATTGACTAGCGTCAGAAATATAAAAAAATAATAAACTATACAGATCCGCTATCGTTTACCACAGAGGCATTTAGTAATTTCAACTGTTTTAATAGGCGGGCTGTCCTTTCAGTGTGGCTAATAATGTGCCACGTCATCGCAGACTGAGAGGGACTCTCAGCTGTCGGGATACATACATACATACATACATACACACACACACACACACACACACACACACACACATATGTATGTATATATGTGTGTGTGTGTGTGTGTGTGTGTGTGTGTGTGTGTGTGTGTGTGTGTATATATATATATATATATATAATATAATATATTATATATATATATATATATATATATATATATATATATAGATAGACTTTATCCTTTCAAAAGGATTTGATCCCGGATCCTTCCCACTCAAATTCAACCCTCCAACATTCGAATACAAGATCCACTCCGTTGAAGTTGATCTATACTATTTCAAGTATCTATAAACAAAAAATCAAGTGTTTTAAATACTTTTTGCCCATCCATCAAGCGACGCAAAATGGACGGCCGAAAGTAGTGAGTTAGTTAGATCTATGTCTTTAGACATACAAATTCTCGATCCGGCCATTTCATTATGATCTAAACATTTAAAAACCCCTATAAACTAATTTTTGTTAGATTTCAAATGTTCTACACCGTTAAACTAACCAACTCACTATTTAGGCCGTCCGTTTTTTCCCTACTTGATGGATGGGCAAAAAGTATTTAAAACACTTGATTTTTGGTTTATAAATACTTGAAATAGTATAGATCACTTCAACGGAGTGGATCTTGTATTCGAATGTTGGAGGGTTGAATTTGAGTGGGAAGATCCGGGATCAAATCCTTTTGAAAGGATACAAGTCTATCTCTCTCTCTCTCTCTCTCTCTCTATATATATATATATATATATATATATATATATATATATATATATATATAGTGAGTTGATCCCCTAAGAACGGTTCTCACGAATTCATGTGAGAACTTTCACATGGGCCGTCGGATCTGATAGAGATCTAGTTTTATTTGATTTGATTTATCAGATCTGACGACCCACGTGAAAGTTCTCACAGAAATCTGTGAGAACCGTTCTTAAAGGATCAGCTCCTAGAAATCTTTATTGTGTATTTTTTTTCTTGCTTTGATCTTGACAGGTGTGATATATGGCTAATTGACTATTTCAGAAATCTTTATTGTGTATTTTTTTTCTTGCTTTTGAAACACTCCACGAGCATATAAAAGTACCAAGAGGACTTTCTACGTACTTCTGTTAACTTCTACACCCTTTTAAGCTCGCTCTCCAGAATATTTCTAAAAACTTTTATAGAAATACATCTAGAATTTATTATTACATTTCTAGACTTTGATACTTACTTTTCTTGGTTATTCTTGACTCTCTTTATGCTTTTCCATAGAGATTTCTATCATATTTTTCACAAAAAATCTTAGAAAAATTAAGTTTATTTTTTAACACTAAGTTATGCAGTAGCTAGTCTTTTGTATTTTCTTGAGAACTCTTATAAAAGAAATGTATATAGCTAAGCCTGAGACTCAACTTTATTAAGCTGGATATGCTAGCACTTTTCTTTCTTCTTTCTTTTTTAGCTATTTAGTATATTAACTCTATTAAAAAAAATATTAGAATTAGAATTTTATAATACTAATCGTATTAGGAATTAGAGTTTTCTTTAGCAATGTATACAAGCATTGCTCTCATCAATAAACATAAATAATATTAAGTTTCTTCAACTGATCTAACAAGCTAATTTATATATTTCTCGTAGGAATTTCTTTAATGCCTGTAGATCCTTCTACTAGCCCAAGCAAACAGAGGGAACTTATTAGTGGTTCTAATGATTAGTTAATTTCCACCAGAGTGTTGTGCATGTTTGTTACCTAGAGAGAGTTGGTGATCCTCAAGATGGTTCGTTGTATATAGTATTCAGCAGCTAAAATATGCATGAACACTATAACAAAAATGAGCTTTCATGAGGATTTGAGTTCCACTGACATGCATTAAAAGACGGTGACAAATTTAAAATTTGATGAAAAATAAACAATTTTGTTTTTGGACATTTCACGATGGTTAACAAAATAACCGCCGTAATATTTTTTTTTTTCCACGAAAAACCGCCGTAAAAGCTAAAAAGCAGTGATATTTTTTAAATTTGTTGAAAAATACACAATTCACCCTTCGACGTTTTACAACGGTTATTAAAATAACCGCCGTAATGTGTTAGTTGACGGTAACCACCGTAAAAGCTCAAAAGATGGTTGCATTTTTGAAATTTTTTGAAAAATAAACAATTCTACCCTTTAATGTTTGTAGCGGTTAACTACAGTAAAAAGTAATCTTTTAAGTTAGTTCTAAAAAGAATCATCGTAAAGACTTTTTGAAATCGATTTTTATCTGTCACGTCAGTGATCTGTAGCTCAACAATGTTGGACTCTTTGTGTTCTGCTTTCAGGTTTACATCTGCAACTAGGGAACGAGGGAATCGCCAAGCGGGATGAAAAAAGAAGAAGAGGGGATCACAAGGAGGACGAGAAGATCAACGGGAGGAGTGGACCGACGAGGGTGAAGAGGGGATCACATTAAATTTGTTTTTTTTTTTTAAAATGAGCATTTTCACGATGGTTTAAAACTGCCGTCGTTACCTTCCAGCTTACAACGTCGCCTAGATAGATGGTATTTTTGAACCACCATCATTACTTTTTAACGGCGATTTTAAACCGCCGTTAAAATCCATTTTTGTTGCAGTGGAAGTACATGTGACATATGCCTAATAGACTGATTATGTTTGTAGGAGAACACCAAGCATATATATGGGTCACAAGATAATAATCTCCAGATGAGCTGATTAATACCATTAAAGTCTTTATTAACACTAATTAATGAGAGCCTTGTTCAAGGAGAAATATATATAGTTTCTGCAGCGAGCAAGGGCAGCAGCATTGTTTGGGCATCAGCTGGCCATTGGATTCGAGGGGGAGACGAAGTAAGCGATGGCGAAAAGGTCAAAAGCTGAAGTCCAAGGGAACAAGCTAAGACACGGCATCAGTTTGTTTTTTTATCTAGAATAAAACTTCTCCCATTATGCGACCAATTAGTGTTCCACATGAGGCCGAAAATTTTCAAAAAATAAAATAAAATAACAGAGATCTTTGACCAAAGTACACATATTTTTTTTGACAAAGTTCATTACTTTATTGTTTATGGTACGAGACGATGCGTAAAAGACCAGCAATGAGACTTCTTATTTCCAATTTTGGAATACTGCTTCTAATGTAATCTCACTGACTGACCATGGTAAAAATAATAATGAGTCTAATTCATTAGGGTTTCAGTATTGTTGACTTCGATCAGAAAAAAACAAGATTGCTTATTTGGCTGCCGTTTAACTTCGGCATGTTTGAATTATGTAGGGAGAGGATAAAACCTTGTTGAAAGTGTTTGTTAGACTCTATTGAAGATTAGCCAAAGAGCGTTGTAATCAATAAGATCGTATACGAAACGTATCGGTCGTCACAAAGTTGGAGTGCACAGGTGAGAACAAAGTATAGTCGAGTAGGGTAATGACCTAGTCGACTAATGTGACAAACAGAGAGTTGAAAGTTTCAGTTTCATTACAAACTAGTCGACTAGTCTATGTATTAGTCGACTAATCAAGATTATAAGTAGACTAATCGATGTTATAAGTCGACTAACTCTGTTGTGTGGCATGTTTCCAAATCTGATTCAGAATCCGTTTCTGATCCGATTTTGGTGTTTTTTGGTTTCCTTTTCTTCGTGGATTCTTTTGCTATATAAGGAGGGGTAGTCTCCCAAATATTTGTAGCTTGTAATTGATTAAATTCAATAAGAACTCTCTCCCCTTGCCCCAAGGACGTAGGCAAATTGTCGAATCCCGTTAAATATTGTGTTGGCGTTTTTTTCTCTTATTTCTCTGTTCGTGTCGTATGAGTACTTCTCCGCTGCATCTATATCTATTGGTGGATTCCTCATTGGTTGTTGCCTCGCGCGCAACAAATTAGTCATTTATTAGAGTTTAGTTTACGATTGTTCGTCTTAATTAATGGTTTAAGGAATTTTAGGCATCAACCCTACTCTTATATCAATTGTTCTAACTCTAATCCCTATACCTAAAGCTGAGCTCTGATACCAACTTAACGTCCCAGTTACATTAGTCCTTGATCCAAATAATATATCTGATTTTTTACTAAATTTCGACAGCATCTCCTCTGTAATCACTATAGTGCTTTGCAGTACAATTATACAATTTCGACCACAATTAGTTTACTTATCGCATCCTTGAGATCACAGTCTTAACTATCAATAATCATAATGTATATAATCTAGAGAGAACCCCTTTCGGCATCTTCAATCCAATCACAAAAATCATCTCTATCACTAACTCAAAATAATTCTACACCACATAAATTTTTTTTACATATACAAAGATCAAACTATCTATCTCACAAGTCTAATACATTTTACATAGCATGCATATCAATTTTGGTGTTTATATACGAAAGTAAACCTAGAGGGAGGTGAATAGGTGTAGTGCTAATAAATTACAGAAATGCAACAAATAAAATAAATAGTGCAAATGATTAACTCAAATAAAGAAGTGAAGCTGAATTTCTTATGAAGGGCTCTACAACTTTTCTTCTATATTTTTCTAGATAATGAGTTCAGGTGCTCAATTTGCTTTCTTGATTGAGAGAGTAAAAACTTACAAGTAGAGATGATGTAAGAAATGAATAGCGAGTTCAATGGATGCAAAAATACAAGCGTAAGAAATAGCAAATAGAGTAGAGTAAAAGAGAAAGCAATCGCAAATACAAAGAATTTGTTTCGAGGTTCAAGCACAAAGTTCTACGTCCCCCGCCTTCACCGCGTGAAGGATTTTAGTATCCACTAAGAATTTTTCAAAAAAAATTTCACAAAGGAACTACAAGGTCTATACAAGACCAGAGTACACAACTCCAACTCTCAATTCTCTACACAAAAGGTAGCACAAAGCTAATGAGATTTACAAGTTCTTGATGACCACAAAGAACACAAACACTCTCTTTTATAACTTACTATAGTATATAATGAGAAGTGGAGCTCAAAAAGTTTTGTGAGAGAGAAAATTCAGCTGAAATGATGAATTTAAGAGCTGAAAACTTGTAGAAATTAGTTTGAAAATGAGAGCACTTGTAACAAGAAAACTAGAAAACTTTCTCTTTTAAATAAACTTGATTTTTCAAAATATTTGCCAAATCAAAAGATTTCTCTATGTATAATCCTCTCTAAATGAGCTATATATATATAATATATATATATATATATATATATATATATATATATATATATATAATATATATATATATATTATATATAGGCAAGTGATAAATATTATTAGAGGGGTCTATCAGGGTATCATGAGGGTGATTAACCAAAAAGAGCAAATATACTCGTTGGAGAAAAGGTTAAAAACTTCAGAATTTAAAAACTAGTCATTATTGTAGCAGTTGCAAGACTTCGATCAACCGGTCGGTAGACTGACTGCCTAAATAAAAAAATAGATGTTACTTGTCGGTGGACCACCCGGTCGTCCGATCTTAGCCAAGACTTTGGTGCTCTAAAATTCTGACAGTCGTCGACCGCTAGGTCTGTCGAGCGACCAATCTAGGTTTGATAGTCGACCGGCCGGTCGCAAGACAAACGTGCACATGCACAAGTACACAAGCTGCCAGTTGTATATTTTGTTGCACTTGTCCGGCCGACCAATGAAATCCCAAAATATTTTAAAAAATTTTCGATATTAAATTCATTTCTAAATATTTTAAACTAGTTTGAGATTTGATTTGGCAGCACATAGGCTATGAGATACATATTTCAAGCAAGACAGAAAAATTGAAAAATATAGGACATGTATCAAAAATCAATCCTTGTAAAATACCAAAAGCAAAAAACTAGATATGAAAACTTATATTTTGTGTGTGACTTCTTGAGCATTAATTCTATATTCTATACTTAAATAGTCTATTTTCTTACATCGATTTTATAAGTCTTCAAGCAATCTTCAAGTGGGCTTCTTAAAAGTTAAGATCATCCAAACTTGAATTCCATCCTTAACTGATCTTGAGACTTGAACACCTTCCTCATGAGAAAGAGTAAAACGAACTATCTTTTGAATCTAAAAACTTAAACACTTGAATTTGATTAATACCGAATAACTTCATGTGTTTTGTAATCATCAAAATAAAATTGGAGAGTGTACCTTTGGGCCAACAATATATACAAGCATGAAACTAATCATAGGTGACAAAGCGTATGTAATTCTACAATATTTTATTCTCCGTGTAATTCCCAACAGAAGCGACCACAAAGCTTTAAGTCGGGCCTTTGCCCTTATCGCGACTTGAAATTGTTGTTAATATAAAAGGTGAGCTCGACTTAGTGAGTAAAGTCATGCAAGAAATCCACGGAGTTGTATACATATAACAATACGAAACATGATTTCTGCACTAAGTAATAAAAATGAACATGGATTAACTAAGATAAAGAGTAGCTCAATGATACAATAAAGATAAAGCATCTGAAATAGGTATTCCAATGATTCTATTCATCAATCGAGAAAGTCTAATTCACTCAGCTATTTATTCTTTTAGTCTCCTGTAATAATATCTCGTATTTAACCAGATGGATGTATAACAGAGATTCATCTCAATACTTTCAACATAAAAGCATATGGCATATCAAGTAGTCGTTTCAATATCTTTTTATCTTACTTAACTCATGATGAGTACTTTTTTATATCATTACATTTATACACATATTTCATACGAACACAACACATTTAATATGCAATGCAAGTTTGCACATTTTTTCTCTCCGCCTCCTCCTCCACCACCTTCCATATATATATATATAGACACACACACACACATATGTATACATATGTATGTATATATACATACACACATATATATGTATACTATGTATATATATGTATACATATATATGTATACACATATATGTGTGTGTGTGTGTGTACACACACACACATGTGTATATATATCTATACATATATGTATGTATGTATACATATGTGTACATATGTACATGTACACATATGTATACATACATATATGTACATATATTTACATATATGTATACATACTTATATATATGTATACATATATATATGTATGTATACATATATGTAGATATATGTACACACACACACACACACACATATGAAAGTACACCTAGAGGGGTGATGAATAGGTATAGTGCTAATCTAGGACAAATAATGCGGAATTAAAATTAATTTCTAAACACACACTATGTGTAATCAAGAGAGTCCGAATTCCCCATGAAGGGCTCTGGAACTGCTCCTCACTATTCCTCTAAATTATGAGTTGATGTGCTTCAGTAACTCTCTTGATTGAACACAAGTGTGAACACACAAACAATATCAAGCATGTATATGAATAAACAATAATAATAACGCAAGATATAAAGAAAAAGTTGAGAGAAAAGATTCAAACGCAAACAAGAGGATATTTTTCGAGGTTCGAGCTATTGCTCTACGTCCCCACCTTCACACAGAAGAATTTCCACTATGTCCACACAGGACCTTCCGCAAAGAGACCTCCACTGGGGAATTACATTTACACAAAGGAGTACACAACTCCGACTCTCAAACACCTCTATACAAAAGGGTAGGCACTAAGTCAAGCACAAAGCAAAAAAAGTTTATAACTTGGTAATATAAAGAGATCACAAACAATTTTCTCACAAAATAAAGATCCTAAAGGATAGGTTTTGAATTGAAAAGCTAAATATGAGAGTGCACAAAGTTTTGAGAAAAGAAACAACAAAGAAAATATTTGGGAAAACTCTAGAAATGATATAGAAATTTTGGACAAGAAAGTAGAATCCTAAAATTTGTTTTCTTTTAATTTTTCAAAACTTTGAAACAAATAAAGATATAGAGATTTTGGCACAAGAACTTGTTTTAAAAAAACTTGCTGAAAAACTTAAGAAGATGGAATATTTTCCTCTTGAAAAACTTGCACAAAACTCGTCCCAAAAAACTCTTTTTATAGCCTCTTAAAAATATAGTTGTTGGGATCCAGAAAAGGTCAGAATTGACCTGTCGGTCGACCGCCCAGTCGACCAGCCAACAGTCATAAAAATGACCATTGGGTTAGCGGTCGACCGCGTGGTCGACCGTCCCTAAGGCAAACAGCCTATCGATCGACCGCTCGGTCGACTGAGCCAACTCGAGACATAGGTTGAGCCAGTTGATCAATCGAATGGTCAACTGCCCCTTCCTACGGTCGACCGATCGGTCGACCGTCCTAAGGACTTGGCCTTGTGCTTGTTCTGTGCACGTCGGTCGACCGAGCCTGTCAACCGCCAGCAGCCCAGAACGGGGATTTATAGGTTAGAAAAATTGGACTTTTAAATATGTATAAATTTCACAAAAATAAGTTCATGTAAATATTTGAAGTACAAATATGTGTGATAAAAAATTAACACATATTACAAATAATTTGAACTATTTTTTAGGCATAGAAATTAAAGTTTAAATCCAAACCGTATTTTTCAAAACTAGATTTGAAATGAAAATTCGTTTTCTCCAAAATTTGTATAAATACAAAAATAAGATATTGAAATACATTTGAAGTATAGTGTGTATAGATAGAATCCAATAACATATAAATGATATATCTTTGTTTTTGACAATAAATCCCTAACTAAGTTTTGATAAAAATAAAACTTTAAACACATGACTAGATATACATCAAAATAAGTTTTTCTAAACAAATATGAACATCAATGTATAAGATGAAATCCAATATTTATTAAAACATGTAAACTTATTTTGATGAAATCTATTCATGAAACTATAAGATGTATTTTTGAAAATACAAACGGTTAAACTGAAACAAGAAAACTATTTAAACTTGTGTGTTTGTGAATACTTGAGCCATTCAAAACTAAACTATCCTTACAAAAGATCTAAACAATAAAAAAATCAAACAAACCTAGATACAATTATTCTTCTTTAAGTCGACTTGATCCAAATACGATCCATGAGCTTGACTCATCTAGAGTTTTATATGCGATCTTGAAGCGCGAGCTCTTGAATCAACACTTGATAGCTTCAAAATTCGACTTTGAATCCTTTATTGAAGCTAAACACCTTTTATGATATTAATCAATATTTGAAACTTAATAAACACAAGATCATTAGTAACTTAATTTCATAAGTTAGTCATCATCAAAACTAAGTTGAAGGGCTTTTGGGCTAACAATCTCCCCTTTTTTGATGATGACAAAACTTATAAGGTTATATATGCATGGATTAAAGATAAGCTTCATAGAAGCCCCCCTTAACTCATACATAACAAAAACATGAAGTTATTCAATGTAGCTCAAATACCAAAGATATTCAATAAAGCTCATAAATAAACGAATATATGTATGTATGTATATATATATATATATATATATATATATATATATATATATATATATATATATATATATATATATATATATATATATATATATATATATATATATATATATATATAAGAAAACATGCATATATAAATAAATACATATATGCATAACCAAAAACAACATGCATATATAGACTAATCTTTCTCCCTTTTTTTGTCAATCATCAACAAAGGGATGAAGAAAAGCAAACAATATAAATGTATATGCGATATACATTCATGAAGAGGAGAGACGACAAGTTAGCTCCCCCTGTACACATGCATTACATGAAAAAAGAGATGACTAAACCCTAACTCATATAAGCAAAATATACAATACATAAGAGGAGATGTTAAACTTTCCCTACACACGTGTACTATATAAAGAAAAGAGGTCAAACTCTTCTTTATATACCACACTCATCATGAATCTATATATAAAAAAGATGTTAAGCTCCCCTTGTATATAGGCAATACATCTCAAAACAAATTTTGATATTAATAAAAACATATTTTTTTATATACCAATTGAAAGAAAAACAATCTTTTTACCAATTGATACCAATAGAAGGAAATGATACCAATTGAAAGTAAATTTAAAATAATTTTTTTTAGGTATATACTAAAATCATTTTGCAATATAGATACCAATTTGAGAATAATACCAATTGAAGATTATTGATACCAATATTGAAAATATTAGCATTTTTTAAAACAAAATATTTTCTTCATAAGGAGTGGGAGAAAATACTGAATGAAAATAAATACAATTGAAAGATAAATCAAGAACTTTTCTCTCCCTTTATGAAATTTCGATAAAACTAATGCATAAACCTGTAAAGATACCAATTATCATTAAGAACATGAATCAAGCTTTGCATGAAATCAATTTGTGCTATAAACATATATGATTAATGTAAAACAATATTGATCTTAGCGCAAGAAAATATATATATGTATGTATGATTAATTTAATACCAATTTGAAATATGATGCATACATATATAGAGACATGAGTATACAAAAATAAAATATTATTGAAATCTTGTATTACTCATAACATCCACCCTATTTTGCACATGTTTAAAGGATATTCAATAAGAGCATACAAGGCATGGTCGCCCAACCAACTGCCCTTTTAGGGTAAAAGTTTTTAAAAATAATATTTTGAAAATAATATTAACATGGGTTGAAAACTCTACCAATTGAAGAATACAAAACTAGTTTTAAGAAAATTTTGAAAATTAGTATGAAATCCTTCAAATAAGGAATAAAACAAATATATATTTCATGATTTATGAAAATTACATGAGAATCGACACTCAAAAAATCTATAAAACCCATAGATTCTCATGAATCCAAAATCATGAGCAAACACAAAACATAGTGTGTGCAAAGAAACATATACATGAAAATAAATAAATAAAGCTCAATGAAATTCCTTTTTCATAAACAAAAAATCATCAAAAATAAACTTCAACGTATATGTATGTATTGTCAAAACTAAAGCATACATATTATCCTAAATATGAATTGGGTCTATAAAATAGTACATGGCATAAACTACAAGTGACTCAAGGATAGAATATGTTTATCTAATAGTTTTGAAAAATTTACATATATATGAGCTAAACAAAAACACGTAAAAATAGGGAATATGAGTGTAAATGCAAGAATCATCAAAAGTAGGTCATACAAATACATGTAATGAGTACACATGAGCAAAGAAACACTCAAATATAATAATCAAGTGTAATTCACTAATTGTATAAGTATAAACACAAGTGTTAATGAAAATTATATTTAAACATGTAATTAAAATATGAAACACAAAACATTAAAAACAAAAGTGATCATTAGAGTAAATGCAAATGTCATTTCAACAATGATATGCATACATAGCTAAATCATAATGAAAATACAAAAATATGAATTCATATAAACATGATTGTATCTCAAATACTATCTATGCATATCACATGTCTAATAAATATTGTATTTATCCATAATGAAAATGAAAACTATGACATGCTAAAATCATCAATGAAAGCATGTAAATAAAGTAAGAAGGATAGAGATAGTTACCAACACCGGTATTGCTAGTTTCTATTTCTCCAAAACATGGTGGTCCTCCCACCAAAACTTTCTTGAAAGTGATACATCCAAAAATGTGACCATTGAGCTCGAAAAGCATCCACCATCAAGGCACCGATACTCTCACATCTTGTGAGAGCCCACACCTATATCAAATACAATGGGAGTGGATCTTGGTGCCCAAACTTTCTTGAGTCTAAGGGGGTTAGTACCTTTCCTAACCCAAACATGTTTACTTGAAAATTTTGAAATATTTAACATATCATAAAAAAATTTTGCAACGTGGCCCTTGCGACCACAATGTGTACAAGTATACACTCAAGTATACAAGGTGTCATGTGTGTGAACATGAGAAATATGTGTATTGTAACGCTTACGTAATTAAACCCCAATTTAATATATATTAATCTTTGATTAATATGATATGCAAAATAATTAGAACTTTTACTTATTTGTTTTGATATGAAATTGGAATTTTCCGATATATTGGGGTGAGAAGAAAATTTATAAGTATGAATACATGTGTGTGTGTATATATATCTAAACACTTAGAAATACTTGTTTAAATTGCAAGTAATTGTATTTATATACAATTATATATATTGTGTTGCATTTGTAGATGATGAAGTGGCATGTACTTGTACAAGATATTGGGCATACGTATAATTGTATTCAAATGAGCATGTATATGTATATGTATATACACATAAGAGCATATGGATAAATACATGTATTTATTCAAAATATATAATAATAATAAATGTGGGATGGGAGAGCATTTAATGGGCATGGAGGGAGGTAAGGGGAGTAGGTGGAGAACAGGGAGATGATAAATCTCCTTCCTCTCTCCTAAGGGCTCACTCACTCTCTAGCTTTCTCTCTCTAAAGACCCCTCTCCTCTCCTTTCTCTCTCTCGGATTCCGGCTAGCCAGGAGGCCGGCGTCAGCGTGGGCGCCGATGAGGGAGCCGGCGAGGGCGCCGGCGTCGTCTGCAAGTGGCGAAAGGGAAGGGGAGTCGCATCCCTCTTCCTCCTTTCTGTTTTTCTTTCTCTTTTTCCTTGCTCTCTCTCTCTCTCTCTGTGTGTTCTTGATCTCTGGCGGCGGCAAGGAGGAGCTGGGGCGCGAGACGATCGGTAGTGGCCGGCCACGCCGGCCGGCACCGGCTAGGGCGCGTGCACAGCAGCAGCGCTGCTGCTGCTGCTGGGTGTGGGTCTGACTCGACCCAATACAGAAACCCGACCCGACCCGTTTTATAATATAAAGGTACATTTTCATTTCAACCCCGATAAATTAAATAAATTATTTTGGACCTGGAGAAAGTTTGAACAGCCCCCTGAATACTTTCTAATGTTATGTATCTAACCTCATTTTATGTCTCATGTGTATTCGAGCGATATCTCGGCCATCTGAGCTCCAAATTGCACGATTTTGAAGTCGTTGAATTTGTGGAGGTGAGAACTACGCATCCACGGTATTAGTATACGACATTGAGTAATCAGGAGACCGATAGACATGGCAAGGTGAGGGAGTCATCCCGATTTTATTTAAAAGTTTTGATTCAATAGTAAAATTGATCGTGACTAATAGAAAATTATTATTAATATTATTATGCAATCAATATTGTGGTCAAATCTAGTAACTATAAATTATGATTGGGTAATAGGTGATTAACACCAGTTATACCCGACGAGTAGGCTAAATAGTTATAGAACGTATGATCGATAATATATCGTGGGTACTATCTGATTAATAAGAGAAAAATGAAATTAGCTAAGATAATGGTCACTTTAGCTATCATTAATCATGGATCAGAAATTATAGAGTCAGTTATGTTAACATCAGCATAAGCAGATTCGAAAATCAAACCAGAACTGAACCGAGTAAATGAAATCCAAGTAAATCCTTGGACAACTGGGAATAACTATGATATAGAAACCTATATTAAATGGGATATAGATGATGGATATAGTATGATATGAATAGCATAATAACTGAATTTTCTTGATTAAATATATGTTGATATAACTAACCCTAACGGAATCGGGACTGATTATATTACTTAATAATCGTATATATGAACCGATAATTGGGGGAAAACTAATGATAATGGTTGAGGCATGAGTATTATAAATAATAACTGAAAAACCAAGAGTTAAGTTTTTCGTGTACAATGTCACGAGCGTTACACCAGCGGCACGTTTAAGTGGATATTGATCCTGAAGAACATGTTAGTTTAAGTCAGGTTGATAGTTACATGTAAAACTATCGTGATTATATTGATTTTGATAAATTATCAAATTATCTTTCATGAAAAAAATTGTATATTATTTGTCAATATTGTTAGCAATAAAAGTAATTATTGAGATAAATACGTATAGATATGATCTTTATACCCACATGGATGTATGAATATGGATAGTAATAGACTGATTGGCCAGACACCGAGATTTGGTTAATAAAGCTCTAATATGAAATTGATGAATGTCAGTGGTACATAGTAACGAGCTAAGTATGAAAATGAATACAAATTTCTTGTACAGTAATAGATTGAATCATAATCAATGGTGTTAACTTGAAATATGATATATATGCCTATAGCGAATTATCATGGAAATGAAAAATAGTGAAATCAAAAAGGATAGAAAAGGTATTGCAGGATAAAGGCTGATTAAAAGTACTCATAATCTGTAACCGATTAAATGAAAGAAAACTCATGATTTTAGAGATTTTTCAATCTTATTAGGAGTATTTAATAAAAATAAGTATTATATGATAAGTTGATTTAAAACAAATATCGGGATTCTCAGTTAATCTTAAAATAATTATCTCTATAGTGATACTGATTATATCTAATTAGTAATAAATAGACAATTTCTAATGATCATATATTAGTGATATGGACGAAAGATTGAGCATCATGTCAATGTGATTAGTAATCCAGTATCGGTAAGTGATATAAGTATATAAAATTAATATAATATAACTATGGATGCTGAGAACTGAATAGTCAATAATTGACTAATATACAGTTTAGTATTTATACACACACATATACTTATCCGTATATGTAGATTTGATGCATGTGTGAATACATGTGAAATTTAACTGAAACAGGTAAACGAAATTTAAAACATCACTTGGTTAGAATAAAGGAAACATTGTTATTGAGAGTTTTGATTTATCGAGAACACTTAGTGTATGTAGTATGATTGGGTGGATATGAAACTGAGACATCTGTAAGTAATCGTCTGATCTGGTAAACCCTAGCAAAAGTGAGATTAATTATATTAATCGATGAAATTATAATCCCTACCAAGTTTCATGATACAAATTGTACTGTTAGGAGACCTGGTGAATAGTTAAGGTAAATGCCAATTTCATTCTAAATGCGGGTATATTATTAGTGTAAAGGAAGTGAAGGTCCAAAATCAGAGAACCCGCAAACTAATCAGTGAGTAAAAGTTCTCACTTGGGTGTTTAGTTATGTGAATGATTGAGCAATAATCAGGTTCTTAATATGATGAGTGATCACAAGAGATGAATAAGTAATTCAATTAGAAAGATCGGATATTGATAGTATGAATCAGAACGTATCGGTAAAATATCAGGACTATTAAGCTTATGCATTATGTGTGTTTAGTACCTTTTAGATATGGTAAGAATTCCTTGAAACGACGATAATGAACTGAGAAATAAAATCGTATGAACTTGACTGTGTGACAGCATGAATGTGAATGCTTTTGTGATAAGAAACATGCATAAACATGTATATGATATCATTATTGTATCGGAGGAAGGGACCGGGTTAAACCGGAGGTGACCGAAGGGGAGTATTGCTGTTATTTATTGTATCAGATGAAGGGACCGGGCTGAAACGGAGGTGATCGAAGGGGAATATTATTGTTATTTATTTTATCGGAAGAAGGGGCCGGGTTAAACCGGAGGTGATCGAAGGGGAGTATTGCCGTTATTTATTTTATTAAAGTATGTATGAATGTATATTTGTGACGCCCAGTATATGGATGTGATTATTTATATCATCTGGTAAATGAATGTGGTTACTCATAACGTCTAGTATATAGATGTGGCTATTTATGATATCCGGTATATGGATATGATTGTTTATTATATCCGAATTATGGATGTTGTTATATATGGCACCTAGTATATGCATATAGTTGTTTATGACATCTGGTAATAGATTGTTGTGACTTCCAGTATATATATGTGATTGTCTCATATTTTTTCATGTATGAACATACAGTTATTTTGGATACTACCAGGAGTGGTACGTGATGTCCGTGTGTCTTGCATCTTATATTTATACCGAAAGATCAAAAACCAATATAAAAGTAACTAAGATCTTGCGCTCCAAGAGATGTGATTTGGGTTGTTTCATATCAACAGAATTGTTGATTGATATCTAGTAATGTGGTTGGGTGATCAGTGTACATCAGATCCATGAATTTATATCTGGTCATGTGAGTTGATTGTGTACCGCCATGTGTGATAGGTTTTTAATCAAGTATAAATCTTTTGTGTATATATAAAGTAAACTTGATAATAAATTGAGAGTAACCTGAGGTAATCAAAATACATATAATATTCGAAAATATGTGGATAAGTATTGTACATATGGGAAAGAGATAGATAATTAAAAGGACTAAACGATTGTAACCATGACTTGTGTGCGATCGCGGGTGGTGAATGATATGGTATAAATCGTGTGTCATATGTAATATACGAATGAGTTGTGAATTGAGTATATACATGATATACGAGCATGTTATACAATATTATACCACAGTCTATAAGTGACACACACACACATTTATATATATTAAAGTGGATGTGATCATGAACCTCTAGGCGAACATAAGAGATAGATGATTAGTTAAGTATTGTATAATACATGATGTTATATGATAATGAAATTGGTCATCTACCAGAAGAATGCATATAAAAAGTACCAGATAATAGAAAGAATCTATTATCTATTAAGCTGCAGTATCAACCATAATAGGAAGATATTGAAACTAATTCTTGAAATTTGTTCAACTGCATCATACTTGAATTACAAAGGTATATAATACAAACTCTGACTTGACTGATTTTACTCACTGAGCTGTTGTGCTCATCCCACCACATATTGATATTTTTAGGTCACGGCAAGGCAAAGGTTCGGCTTAGAGCTACAAGGATATTCTCCGGAGATGATGCATGTATTTTATTGTAGAATGTGATTCTCTTTTTTTAAACTCTGATTTTGTTAGTAATTGTGAGTAGTGCTAGTGATAGTAATTAGTGATACACTTTGATAAATGGAGATAATATGGATGATTGCAATTTATATATTGAGTAGAAGTCATAAATGGTTTGGTGTTAGAATATTATATCAAGAAAAATACTCTTATGTATATGTTTATTTGATTGAGATGAACTATATGATAACATTTGGAATTGATAAGTAAGTTGATGTTAGCTGAAATTAATTTATATTGTATTGAGAGAGACTCTATATTTCTAGGGAGATGCTGTCAAAGTTTTGTAGAATATATGAATAAATAAATATTGAGGTTGATGATTATGGATATTGACGTAATTGAAAACTAGGACCGTTACAGTTGGTATTAGAGTCTACGCTTAAAAACTTGGAGTAGAACTCAGGTGTAGGTCTAAGAAAGTATTAGCCTAGAGATTGATTTAGGTCATTAGTTCAGGAATAACATTGATTGTTACAATAGATGTCTGTGAGTGTGCAGCTTGTATGAATAACTAAATGTGTGTTTTGATGTGAGTAGTTCATGAGTTTGATGGGTTCTTATGCGTATGATTAATCTCGAAATGCATGATATTTGACTTTTTGCTTACATTCGAATAAAAGTATACCCGCATATACTTTGATTCGGATGAGTTCTACTAGGGGTGCGGGCCCTTAATATGAACTGCTAGTATTATGGGATACTAGAATAAGGGAGTGGTCAAAATGCGAGGCAAGTCAAGATTTAATCAGAACAGAAGAACCATATTGTGTATTTGACTGTGAAATGCTGAATCTTCCAAGATAAGAGATCGATAAATAAAAATATTTTGTGTTGAATATATGTGATATGTGTATCCTCAAGTATGGTACATGCATGTGGCGATATGAGATGCGATGATATATGATATATATTATGTGTTATATACACACAAGAAGAACTCAGTATATAAGAAAGTAAATGAGATATATGATCTAAAGGGAACAAATTATTTTATTTAGAAGAATTATTTTATGATATAAAGGAGAAAATTGAAGGTATTTCTCTTGTCTATTAGCAGATATGTCAAGTTTGGAGGACGAAAGTTTTTCTAAGTGGGGTAGAGCTGTAACGATTACGTAATTAAACCCCAATTTAATATATATTAATCTTTGATTAATATGATTGGAATATTCTGATATATTGGGGTGAAAAGAAAAATTTTAAGTATGAATACATGTGTGTGTGTGTATAAACACTTAGAAATACTTGTTTAAATTGCAAGTAATTGTATTTAAATACAATTATATATATTGTGTTGCATTTGTAGATGATGAAGTGGCATGTACTTGTACAAGATATTGGGCGTACGTATAATTGTATTCAAATGAGCATGTATATGTATATATACACACACACATAAGAACATATGGATAAATACATGTATTATATTCAAAATATATAATAATAATGAGCATTTACTGGGCATGGAGGGAGGTGAGGGGAGTAGGTGGAGAATAGGGAGATGAGAAATCTCCTTCCTCTCTCCTAAGGGCTCACTCACTCACTCACTCCCTATCTCTCTCTCTCTCTAAAGACATCTCTCCTCTCCTTTCTCTCTCGGATTCCGGCCATCCAGGAGGCCGGTGCCGGTGAGGGTGCTAGCATGGGCGCCGGTGAGTGGCGAAAGGGAAGGGGAGTTGCAGCCCTCTTCCTCCTTTCTCTTTTTCTTTCTCTTTTCCCTTGCTCTCTCTCTCTCTGTGTTCTTGATCTTTGGCGGCGGCAAGGCGGCGCTGGGGCGCGGGATGACCGGTAGTGGCTCAAAGTGGAACCCAAACAATCAATATTTTTCTTCAAAACATATATATCATTATCAATAGTAGAAGAAGATGTGGTGCAAGCATGAGAAACAAAAATTTTTTCACAAGAAGATGAAAGTATAGTAGCATGACAAACATGGGAATCTAAATCATTTTTTAAAAATTTTTTTTCCTTTGAAACCCAATCTAATTCCTTGAAAATCAAAATAATTTTATTTTCCAAAGAATTATTTTCTTTTAAAACAAAATCAAGTTTTGAAGACAAAACACCATTCTTCTTCTAAACATGATCAAAATGATTTTTATTTTTCAAAATTTCATTTTCTTCTAAAATAAGATCAAGTAGGGTTTTTAATTAATCTCATTCATTTGAAATCTCAACCCTCTCTTGTAAAATCATATTAAGTTTTGAAAATAAATTTTTATTTTCTTCTTTTAATTCAAAATTCTTCTTTTTTAAAAGTTTATATTTTTCTAACAAGTTTTCACAAAATATGAAAAGTTCTTCATTTAAAGCATGGGCATTCATACTACTATCATGATCATTGGAAGAGTTAGCACAATCATCAAAATGAATATCAAAATTTACCTCAAGGGAGTCATTTCCTTAGACCATGAAGCAAGCCCTGTCAGATTCATCTCTTCTTGATTCTCTCTCCAAAATGTGTTGAGCTTGTTCCCTGAGAGAGATCAATGTGTTCCACACTGCAAAAGTGGAATCATAATGAGAAATCATAGATAAATAATCTTTGCTTAGTTATTTCCTAAGTGCAATCAATGCTCGAGCATTAGCCTCAATGTACTTATCATTACGAAAATATGATTTCTAGGTAGTGGCAAAATAAACATGCAATCTTAAGGCTTTTAAATATGAACTTATTTAAATTTTCACATATCGATGTTAGAAACATCATACATGGATAGAGAAAGAAAATCCATGAGTGTATATAAATATGTGTGCAAAGTAATAAACTAAATTAGCAATCCAAGGATCACACTCCTAGGTGGTTAAACTGTATATCAGGAGCACTAACTCTGATATAAATTGAAAGTACACCTAGAGGGGGTGAATAGATGTAGTGCTAACCTAAGACAAATAATGCGAAATTAAAGCTAATTACTAAACACACACTATGTGTAATCAAGAGTGAGTCTAAATTCACCGTGAAGGGCTCTGGAACTGCTCCTCATGATTCCTCTGAATTATGAGTTGAGGTGCTTCAATAGCTCTCTTGATTGAACACAAGTGTGAGCACATAAACAATATCAAGCATGTATATGAATAAGCAATAATAACAATGTAAGATATAAAGAGAGAGTTGAGAGAAAAGATCCAAACGCAAATAAGAGAATATGTTTCGAGGTTCGAGCCACTGCTCTACGTTCCCGCCTTCACACAGAAGGATTTCTACTATGTCCACACAGGACTTTCCACAAAGGGACCTCCGCTGAGGAATTGCAACTTATATAAAGGAGTACACAATTCCAACTATCAAATACCTCTACACAAGAGGGTAGGCACTAAGCCAAGCATAAAGCAAAGAAAAGTTTACAACTTGGTGATCCAATGATCACAAACAATACTTGGTGATGTAAAGAGATCACAAACAATTTTCTTACAAAACAAAGATCCTAAATGATAGATTTTAGATTGAAAAGCTCAAGTATTGAGTGCACAAAGTTTTTGGAAAAGAAATAATAAAGAAAACACTTGGAAAATCTCTAAAAATGATATAGAAATTTCGGACAAGAAACTTGAATCCCAAAACTTGTTTTCTTTTGAGTTTTCAAAACTTTGAAACAAATAAATATATAGAGATTTTGGCGCAAAAACTTCTTTTAAAAAACTTACTGAAAATACTTAAGAAGATGGGAAATTTTGCTCTTGAAAAACTTGTACAAAACTGGTCCCAAACCCCCCTTTTTATAGCTTCTTAAAAATATAGCCGTTAGGGTCCAGAAAGGGTCAGAATTGACTTGTCGGTTGATTGTCCGGTCGATCGGCCAACGGCCATAAAAATGATCATTGGAGTTAGCGATCGACCGCCCGGTTGACCATCCCCAAGGCAAACAGCCTATCGGTCGACTGCTCGGTCGACCAGGCCAACTCGAGACTTGGGTTGAGCTAGTTGGTCGACCGAACGGTGGACCGCACCCTTGCTACGGCCGACCGATCGGTCGACTGTCCCAAGGACTTGGGCTTGTGCACGTCAGTCGACCGGCCGGTCAACCGAGCCTGGTTCGGTCGACCGGAGGTCGACCGCTAGCAACCCAGAACAGGGATTTATAAGTTAGAAAAATTGGACTTTTAAATACCTATAAATTCTCATAAAATCTCATAAATTTCATAAAAATAAGTTCATGTAAATATTTGAAGTATAAATATGTGTGATCAAAAATCAACACATATTACAAATAATTTGAACTATTTTTGAGGCATAGAAAGTAAAGTTTAAATTAAAAACCGTATTTTTTCAAAACTTAGATTTTGAAATGGAAATTCGTTTTCTCCAAAACTTGTTTAAATACCAAAATAAGATATTGAAACACATTTGAAGTATAGTATGTATATATAGAATTAAATACACATATAAATGATATATCTTTGTTTTTGATAATAAAATTCCAAACTAAGTTTTGATAAAAACAAAACTTTAAACACATGATTAGATATATATATCAAAATAAGTTTTTCTAAACAAATATGAACATCAATGTACAAGTATGAAATCCAATATACATTAAACCATGTAAACTTGTTTTGATGAAATTTATTCATGAAACTATAGATGTATTTTTGAAAACAGAAACGGTTAAACTGAAACAAAAAACTATTTAAACTTGTGTGTGTGAATACTTGAGCAATTCAAAGCTAAACTATCCTTGACTCCTCTAGAGTTCTAGATGCGATCATGAAGCGCGAGCTCTTGAATCAACACTTGATCACTTCAAAATTTGATTTTGAATCCTTTGTTTAAGTTAAACGCCTACTATGATCTTGACCAATATCTGAAACTTAATAAAAACAAGATCGTTAGTACCTTAACTTCATAAATTAGTCATTATCAAAACTAAGGTGAAGAGCCTTTGGGATATATATATTTGTGTGTGTGTGTGTACACCTTCCCCTTTCCGGTCCCCCTGCATAAAACATGTACAATAATTTGTATGTGCATGCCACATATGCATATATACGCCCTCCTCCTCTGTAACCTTTCCTCTATAAACACATATATATTCACGCGCGCGGGCACACACACACACACACACACACAATTTTCCCGTCTTTTCCCATCCACAACCTTTCTCAATGCTATGTAATGCACACATGTATATCATAGGAATACATCTTATCCACATAACACATCAATGAGTACATTAATAATAACAATTTGATAAGTTCACATTTTTTGATTTATTGATTAAGTTTCCCTAATTCACACCCCTAATTGTTTTATATATGAATATAGCTCACCAATGCTGTATTTTATATCACTCTTTCCTATTTGGGTTTATTGATGTATTCACTTCTATTTCTCAAGCTTTCGGCTCATGAATGTCTCGGTAATAGATTCAAGCTTCTTCTCTTACAAATATCGATACATTATTTCAATCCCCTCACAAGTGACATAATTTTTACCATAATCTCGACCAATATATATATATATATATATATATATATATATATATATATATATATATATATATATATATATATATATATATATATATATATATATATATGAGAAAAATGTATATCAGCCGTCGGCTGAGAGACTCTCTCAGCCTGCGGTGACGTGGCACATATGGGCCACATAATTCGACAATCTAAAATGACGTCCCGCTTTTGAAAATAATTGAAATTACTAAAAGCCCCTATCGTTTGTCTTTTTCTTGGGATGATTTATTAGTTTATATTCTTTATTATTATTTTTTCTCCTCTTTTATATGTCTCTCTCTGTGTCTTCTCACGCTGTCAGATGTAGATTTTTTACTTATAAAGAATATCGTTCTAAAAAAGCGAGAGCGGGACCAGATATTAATTTTTAGTCGCAGACCTAGATCTCCAGTAACTATTTTGACAAGTTCATGTTCCCTCGGGATGTCAGCTTCAATATTTTCATAGTGATTTTTCTCTTCTTCTTGTTCTAAAGTAAGGCCTATCTGAAATTTTTCATCATCGGAAATATTGACCATTCGATTTAAAATTTGAAAGATAAGTAAAATACACATAAATATATAACCAATCTGGCAGAGATGGGACTGAAGTCGTAGGAAAAAATTATTTTAAAAGATGTCTTTTCATCAGGACTGCGACTTTGGTCGCATTCATAATAATAAATTGTCAGATAAAATTGAATTCTGTGACCATAGTCGCAGTATGAAATTTCATCTTCAAACCATTTGTTTTATAAGACATCGACCAAAGTCGCAGTCCAATTAAAATTTATTAATAAAAAGACTGCGATTTTGGTCGCAAAAATGAAAAATAAGTTCAAAAAGACTGCTATTATATAAGACTGTGACCAATGTCGCAGTCTTCAGTCGCAGTCTTCTAATCATCTTAATTACTTAACTTTCGAGACATTGTTCCCTGCTTCAATTTACTATGCCTCTTATTTCATAAGAATACGACCATGGTCGTAGTTGTTGGCCCAAAGGCCCATCACTCTAGTTTTGATGATGATCAACTCATGTAGTTATATTACTAATGATCTTGTGTTTAATTAGTGACAGATTCATTATCAAGATCTTAGTAGGTGCATAGCTCAACAAAGGATAAAATGTCAAGATTTGGAGCTAGCACGGTGTGATCCAAGGAGCTTTTGGATCAAGCTTGGACCAAGTCAAGAAGATGAGAAGACTTCAAGGGAAGACTTCAAGATCAAGACTTGTGTCTAGGTATAAGATTTGATTTTTAGATAAAATGTAAAGGATAGATAGTTGGTGGATTGCTCAAGTAGATATCACACACACACTCTTGAATTTGTTGTCTTTTCATAAAAGAATTTTCAGTTTAGAAAAGACTTTCATTTTGGAAAAATATCATGTTTGGTTTTTGGTATTTGCATATATACATATCTTTCAACCAAACCAAGTTTAGAGCTTTATGACAAAAACATAGATATTTCATTATGATTGTGTAGTGGATCATATCCATACACACTATGCTTTAAAAGTATATCTTGTTTTTGTATTTGATGAAGATTTGGAAAAACATGTTTTGAAAAAATATTATTTTGCAAAAACAGTTTTTATCATGAGCCCAATATTTCCTATTACAAAAATAGTCCAATCTTTTATAACATGCCTTGATTTTGTGCAAGCATGTTTGATTATCAAAGTATATTGGTAAAACTATTTTTGTAGATTTTTATGTATTTTATGGGATTTTATTTGAACCAAAAAGACCAAGTTTTCAATCCCAGAAAAACTGTTTCAGGTTTCAGCAAGTCGACTGTACAGTCGACTAGGGCTGAAGTCGGTTGACCGGCTCGGTCGACCGACGTGCACGCCTTTGTGCACTGCCGCTCCAGAGAGCTCTGCTCTCTGGAAATTTCGGCCGACCGTACGGGTCGACCGACAGAGAGTTCGACTCTCTGCTCCAGTGGCTCGGTCGACCCGGGCGGTCGACCGTGGCTCCAACGGTCGGATTTCTGACCGTTGGCGGTCGACCGGACGGGTCGACCGGCAGGCCTGACAGACCCCAACGGCTATATTTTTCTGGCCTATAAATTTGGGGGTTTGGTCATTGTTTTAAGCTAAGATTTTAGGAGAGCTTTGAGCCAGTTTTTCCCATCCTTTTAAAAGAGTTTTCTCCACATATTTGAGTGCAAATACTTCCAATTAAAAGGGAAGATTTTATTTAGAGTGTGTTAAAAGAAATTCTTTGAGTTTTCCTCCACCATCTCTTTCCTTGTTTTTCTCACAAACACTTGAGCAACCCATTAAGCTATTCATTCTATAGGAGTGTTATTATGAGAGGATTTTAGGTGATCAAGAGTTGTGATCACCAAAGTTCTACTTTGTTCCTTTGAGGAGGCGGACGTGTGTGTCCGCGTTGTTTCGAGTTCGGGTGCGAACTCCGTGTTTGAGATGCGGCCTCGGCAAGCTTGTGGGGCTTGCGTGTGTACGGGACTAGGGAGTCCGAGGGCTTGTAGGTGTTGCGGCACCGAGGAGAGATCCATTGGGATCTTGCATAGTGGAAATCCTTCGTGTGTCGAAGGCGGGGATGTAGAGCAAGTGTGCTCGAACCTCGAAACAAACCCTTTGTGTTTGCGATTGCTCACTCTCTCTCTTTTTGTCTCTTATTATATCTTGCATGCATATTACTTGCCTTTATCTTTCATGCTTGATATATTGTGTGCATAATTGATACATACTTGCGTGGGATTGTTTGCTAACACTTGTATTCAACCAAGAGAGCCAACGCGGCACCTCAACCCATTCAAGGGGAATTTAGAGGAGTTTGTCCAGAGCCCTTCACAGGGAATTCGGCAACACTCTTGTGTTATACGTGGTGTTTAGTGTAAAAGTTTTAATTAGGTCATATTTGTTTTTAGCTTCCGCATTATTCGCATAATTTGGCATTAAGTGACCATTAGATTAGCCATCACCTATTCACCCCCCTCTAGGTGAACCTTCAATTGGTATCAGAGCTTGATACTCTGATTTGGGTCTAACAACCTAGAGTTAAAGATCCTCATTTTTAGGCTAATCACATTATTTTGTACACACACCATGGACTTCATGTCACCACCCATGTTTGACATTCTTAACATCCATATATGGAAGGCGAAGATGTCCTTGTACCTCAAAGCCCTAGGTTATCATGTTCATCTTGCCATCACTAATAATGATTATTGTTTATATGGTAAGAATTTTGAGGCTAATGCAAAAGCCCTTCATGCTTTAAAGTCTACCCTAGATGATGTTTATTTATTTAGAGTTTCTAACTTTGATTCGGCTTTTGTAGTATGGAATACCCTCATCTCCCTTGGCGAAAAAGATCAATACTATGCGGGGAGCGATTCGGACGTTGGAAGCGACATCTCCAACGTGTGCTACATGGTCCAAGGGGATAACCCCCTTGAGGTAAACTCCGAATCCGATGATGAAGGCATGTCATATGATGAGCTCACTTCATTTTGTCAAACAATTCTTAAAAAATATGACATGCTTAAGAAAGAAAATAAAAATTTGAAAAAGAATATTGCTTGCATGCATAAAGAACATGACTCATTTAGAAGTAACATTGCATGCTTAGAAAAAGATAATAAGAAAATTAAAAAGAATTTTGATTGCATGTTAAAAGAGAACGATTCTTTTAAAACTAAAATTGCATGTTTAGAAAAAGAAAAGGAAGATTTGAAAAATGAGAATGTTTCCCTCATGTCTAAATTGACTGATCTTTGTGAAGGAAACACAAGTTTGAAAAATAAAATTGATTTGGTGAAAAAACAAAAGGAAGTTGTTTTTCAAGAAAACAAGTCTTTGAAAAGGAAAATTTGTGAAAAAGAAAAAGATTTTGTTTCGAAAAAGAAAAAGAAAAATGATTCTTTATCTCATCATGCTTTTCATACCACCACTAATGAGATTAGAGATTTGAAAAATAAAATGGATGGTTTGAGTTCAACTTTGAACTCTTGTGCTTTTAATCATTCTAGGTTGGAGTCAATGTTTTCAAAGAAACAAACTCCACACATTCATGCACATCATAACCATGCATTTGCTTATGTTGCACAACATGATCACACTCCTACACATAAGCATACTAAGGTGTACATATGTACACATTGTGGTCGCAAAGGCCATTTAGCAAAATTTTATTATGACAAGTTGCATTATTTTAATTTTGCTAATAAAAGATTTTGGGTTCCTTACAAGACTAACCCCAAAGGACCCAAGAAAATATGGGTACCAAAACCCCCACCTTTTGCTTTTGATGTAGGTGAGGGCTCTCACAAGACGTGAGAGGATTGGTGCCTTGGTAGTGGATGCACTTGGACATGATGGACATACTTTTGGGATGCATCGCTATCAAGGAGCTTTGGTGGGACAACCACCATGATTGGAGCTTTGGAGTTGGTAACAATCTCTAAACTCCCATTTTATTCATGTTCATGCTTGTTCATTCAAATTATATTGAGCATGTTCATGTTTTATGTATCTTTGTGTGCTTCATGTGGTATTTACATGCTTAGATGTAGAATGTGTTAAACTTGCATTTATACATATATGCATAGTGAACTACAATTGACTCATATATATTTGAACTTCATGCTCATTTGTACCCACTATATGCATATGTATAGACTAGTTTTGATGATTCTCTTTTATACATGTTTTTGCCTATTTTTATGCTTTACTTCATGTATATGTATTTTTAATTCAAATCTAATAAATATACATGTATACCCGTGAGTCTCTTGCTTTCATGCATACACTATTTGCAGACTCTTTTATATTTGGGATATGTATGTGTATTGTTAGGATTGGATAAATCATACATATACCTTGAAGTTTACTTTAAGATGAAAAATAAAAATTTTTCATGATTTGTTTTTAATGAGAATAAAATTTCATGTCTTGTCTAAAAATGAGATTCATGTTTGATTGAGCTTCATTGTCTATTTTCATGAAAATGTCATTTACATAACCTTTGAACACTCATCGTTTACTTTTCAAGATAATTTTGAGATTTATGGACTATGAGTGCTTGAATTTTTTATGTACTTAGTATAATTCATGAAACACATATGATTCGATGTATTTGAAGGATCTTTAACTAGTTATTCAAAATCAATTTAAACTAGTTATCTATTCTTCTATTAATTTATAAGATTTCCACATGATCCAACTTTACTTCAATTATTTTGATAAAATCTTTTGTGTTCTAAAGATTTGATGCTTCATGTATTGAATATTAGTTTAAATGTTAGTTTTTATCAACAATAGGATTTTTACTTGTACATATCGTGGGCCACAAATAAATCTATTTATATTTGTGCTTGAATGCTTATTTGAACCCATGAAATGTGCTTGTATTGCTTGGTTTTGATGATACATACATTTTTAAACTTGTATTCCCACTTTTTGGATTTGATTTATGATCATGTATTTTCATTTCATGTATATGTGTATTTTGCCAAACTTTAAGATATACATGTATACCTCTTGAGTCATTTGCCTTTAATGCAAATCTATTTATATGGACTCAATTGTGTTTAAGAGATATGTATGTATACTTATTGTGTTGTCAAAACATACATATATCTTGAAATATAAATTTTGTTTTTAATAAAAAAATGTGTGATGATTTAAAGGAATATTGAGATTACATTGACATTTTTGCTTTATTCCTTACTTGAAGGATTCCGTACTAGTTTTAAAACATTTTCATATTAACTAGTGCAAATTCTTCATATGGTAGAGTATATGATAAACTTACTCGTCAATTGGTATCATTGGATATTTTCAATTGGTATCAATATGATTTTTATATACTCATATTTTGATTGTATGTATGAATGCTTTCAAATTTAAACTATATCAATTTCTATTGGTATTATCTTTTCATACAGTGATCTTTTGTGCTTTAAGAGAGTGAATCAATTGTTCTTAAAACACAATGTATATGCTAAGCTTAATTCAACTTTCAATTGGTAATTCTTAAAGCTTATGCAATATGTTTTCAAAATTGATATCAAAATAAAAGAATATGTTGATTTGATATCTCAAAATTTGTTTTATTAAGAAAGTTCAAAATTTTAAAGAAATATTCAAAATGTTTGATTTGTATTTCCTATATGCAAGGAGAGCTTAACATCTCTCTTACATATGGATTCATGTTGAGTATATTATAAATTGAGGAGCTTGACAACTCTTCTTTATATGATATACGTGTGTAGGGGGAGCTTCACATCTCCTCTTATGCATTACATAATATGCGTTATGTGAATTAGGGCTTATCATCCCTCTTTCATGTAATGTATATGTGTAGGGAAGCTAACTTAGCGTCTTCCTCTTCATGAATGTATATCGCATATACATCTTTATTGATTACCCCTCCTTGATTTCTTTGCTTTTGACAAAAAGAGGGAGAAAAATTTGTTTGATTTATTTTACTTTGAACTCTTTGTTGATGATTGACAAAAAGGGGGAGAAGTATTTGAGTTTATATGCATGTTTTCGTTACTTAAGGGGGAAGAATTTTGTCTTTCCTTGTTAGTTATGCATATATATTTTTGTATTGCAAATAGGAGAAAAAGATTTTGATTTATGCTTGTTGCATGTTTTATCTCCATACTTGCATACATACTCATGTGCCTCATTGCCATATCTATTATTTCTTGTGATGCATGAGTTAAGGGGGAGCTTCTTTGAAGCTTTACTTTAATCCATGCATATATAACTCCATGAGTTTTGTCATCATCAAAAAGGGGGAGATTGTTGGCCCAAAGGCCCATCACTCTAGTTTTGATGATGATCAACTCATGTAGTTATATTACTAATGATCTTGTGTTTAATTAGTGACAGATTCATTTGTTGACACTTAAAAAAGACAAGATTCTCATTGGTCCGAACGATGTCTAAACTTGTTGACATTTACAAAAGACAAGGGACAAGACGAGCTGAAGACCAGTTTTCACCCACCTCCAAGGGACAAGGAAGCGGCTTGGACTCCACTGATCCAGCAAGCAGAACAGTGAACCCGGATTGTTTCTAAACAGACCTCAGCAGGTCTAAGATGCTAGCATTTAGCATTACATTAGCCCAAGGAGATAGCCTCGATTGAGAGGCTAGCATCATCCAACTTCGCCAGGAAGCTAACTGACAGCTTCGCCGAAAAGCCTCTTTTCGGACCTCGCCAAAGATTGCCTCTAGCTCCGCTATGAGCTTTAAAGCGGGCAGCTCCGCTATCAGCCTGCTACGGTCAACCTTTGACCAATCAAATCTCCTGATGAGATTGGATTCAATCAAATCTAATCCAATCAGGATTCAAATACGGCAGGTGATTGCCGCTATCTCTTGACTCTCTTGAAACGAGTAAGAGGATCAAGGAGAATCTCCCAGCGATATGGAAAGGATCAAAACAGATCAACCGACCTGCCAATTCTAGCTCCGCAGAAGCTATCCTAGCCTCTCAGCAAGGCTACTTTCCAGATTCAAACAGATTCGGTTCAATCTGTTTCCATATCTTCAAGGGGACGATTATACCCTTGCTCTCCCTATAAATAGCCCGTCAGGGGCACAAGGGAGAGAGGATCGCACAAGAGATCGCACAAGGGATCGCACAAGAGATCGCACAAGAGAGGATCGCACAAGCAGAGACTTCTTCATAACGCATCGTGCGTTCTCTAATTCAGAGACCTTCCAAGAGAAATACTTCTCTTTTCAGGGTGGTGATACCCTAGCAACCTCTTTTCTTCAAGGAATCTCTGGAACCAGGCGAGAAGGAATTCCTCACAGAAGGCGATTTTGAGAAGTAGCAAGAGGGTTCTACCAATCCTCTATTCTCTGATTCCCGGAACCAGGCGAGAAGGGAATCTCATCGCTCGCATCGTCAAAGGGACAAAGTGGTCGCGCGCTGACCAGACTCCTATCGGCACATTTTCCCAGAATCTCTGAGGAGATCTACTTGTAATCTTTTGAGAATACTTGTAATTTAGCTCCTCAAACTTTTATTTGTAAGTTTTCCCCCTTTGCAAACATAATGGAAAACAAGATGGCGACTCCGCTGGGGATTGTATTCTCCTCTGCTGAGAATCAAGTGTCGCAATGCGGCGAACAGACCTTCGGGTCTATCTCTGAATTCAGAAAAGCCGGTGCAGCCAGATCTTCTCTGGCTAAATCTTCAAGCAAAGTCTCTGCGGAGACGGAAAAGGTTCTCTGCAAACCTGTCGCAGTTCTCTGGCGCAACAAGAAAACATGCCCGCAGCCCAGATCCTGCACTTTTGAGAACCTAGCTATCCAGATCGATCAAGGAAGATTTGAAGAAGTCCTCTCTGGGGGTGGCCTGACGCTTCGAGCACGGAAGCACAGGAAGGTCTTCATGGCCAAGGTTTCAAATCAGAAACCAGAGGCAGGATCTTGCCAGCACCCCACAGCCCCGCTTGTGGCTATTCAGGTTCCTTGCGAACCTAGGCGTCCCCTGTCAAGGCTGATATGGAAGCCTAAACAGGAGTCTTCAACTAAAGCTTCCGGAGTAGTCATACCGAGACTGCGCCTCTCCCGCGAAGAAAAGGGTAAGATGCCCATCTGCCCTGACGATGCTGCCAGCCATGAAGTCACGACGGCAATCATACCGTCACCTGAATCAAGGGCAGCAAAGCCTCTTGTCAGCTTCGCTTTCACAAGCGAAGCTATTGTACCGCAACGAATTCACTGGGTTCGCGGCCGCAAGGCTAAGACCGCAGTGTTATCTGAGGTTGATCCCCTTCGCAGCAGAATAGCGGGCAAGGCACCACAGCGTGCTCCGCTCCCCAATTCATCAGGCACTAAGCTCGCACCCATCGGTGAAGCTAGCACCAAAGTACTATTCAGTACTAATCCCTTCTGCAGGGATAAGAGGAACGGAGCATTATCCCTTGTACGCTCCAGAAAGGCCTCTCCACGGGGTTGTTCAGGCTCTGTTGAACCTAACCTGCGACAATTCTTGGCAAACAAGCGGGAATTGGAGTCTCTCCAAACCACCTCCCCTTGTTGTCAAAAAGGATGCCGACTTGTGACAATCCATTCAGCCCGTTGTCGGCAATATCCAATCAAAGCTGCATCTCCGCACAGTCAATCGGCGTTTAACCGGTTGTTCACACATGCCACAAAGAAGCATCATGGAAGGAGTGCTTCGCTAGGCCCAGCCTTCGCGTCCGTCAACATGACCGGAAGAGGACGAGAGCGACACAGGGAGGGTCATACATCTGATGATACCCCTTTCGGCTCCCCAGATCCAGATTATAGCCCGGGCTTGGGTGAAGTCTTGGTGCAAGAAGAAGGTGTTTTCCGAAATACCAGATCCAGGGTGGCGATACCCTATAATTATGAACAGCCTTCCTCCTCGACGGTCCCAACCGTGCCACAACTTAGGCGGTCGCCCCAATCATCTGATGGAGAAGATGAAGACAGCGGGTATGCCTCTTCAGCAACGGTCAGCTCTGTGCGAACGGACAAAGCATCGGTTAATATGGCCGATAACGCCATGACGATCTTCGTCGGCGCTTGGAAGCTCAGGAGCAAACCTCTAGAACTCAGCAAGAGGCCCTGGACAATATTCAACAGATGCTCGCTCAGCTCCTCAGCAACCGGAATGATGATACCGGGAGTAATCATGACGAGGAGGGACATCTCAGCAATGATCCGCCCAAGACGGAGAGATCTAAGGGAGGCTCTTCCCTGGATGCCGAAGTCCTTAAAGGCCTTCAAGCTCAAATTTCATCCCTGGCCCAGAGGGATGAATTAAAGAAAGTAGGGGCAGTTCGTCCTTACCCACTGGAGTGGGATTCGGTGCCATATCCGCCAAAGTTCAAACCACCAATGTTGCATACGTATGATGGTAAGAGCTCGCCCAATCAGCACATCTACTATTTCCGGTCTCAGACTGGTAATGTTATAAGCAATGATGCCATCATGGCTAGGCTGTTCATGGGCACCTTAAAGGGAGTGGCGTTCGACTGGTTCCGAAGCCTCCCTCCGGGCTCTGTCAATTCCTGGATCGACCTGGAAACTCGGTTCCTCTCTCGCTTCTATGAGGATGACACCGAGATGACCATGGACAAACTCCTCTCCACTGTGCAGAGGAAAGGCGAATCTGTCCGTGAATACATTGAGCGGTTCAGAAATCTATCTCTGATGTGCCCAGCAGGGATGCCATTACCCATGCTCTTACAGACATGCAGGCACAACTTCTTGGATCAAGTAGAAGTCCGCATGGGGGCTGTCAAAGCCCATACTTGGAAGGAATTAGTCGAACAAGCTGAGATAGCCGAGAAATCGGCTAAGAAGTTTGAGCCATCCGCCCCTAGAAGCAAATGGGGCGCGAACAACAAAGGGCGTAGCGATCTTCCGCGGTCTTCTCAAGCTAAAGGGAAGGAGATTATGTCCGTCGAGCTGACCGGGGACATGCAGTCAAAGGCCAAGAAGAGCGGCGTCAACAGCCAGGAGCCTAAATTCCCTCCAAAACAGTATTCCTTCAGAGATGATCAGGTGGTCACGATATTCCATCTGCTCCACAAAGGAAATAAGATGAAGCTACCGGATGCTCGGCGTCCTAATGAGATAGGGCGCACAAATGACCCCAAATACTGTCTTTATCATAGGATGGTCCATCATCCTACTGACAAGTGCTATGTCCTCAAAGACAGGATACAAGCCCTAATAGATGCCGGCGTCCTCACATTGAAAACGGAACAGAAGAAAGTCACTGCCAATATGGTGACTCTTGAGTTCGGCACTGCCCAGAAGATCACAGTTCCCGACGGGACCTATTTAGCCTCGGCATCGCGGTTGGAAGTCAAGCATCCTCCAGCCATGACTCAATACAACAAGGGTCTCGTCCCTTTGACATTGGAGACGGGGGAAGTTATGTGGATACACCCTGACCTCGTCCAAGACGTACAGCGGACGTCGAAGGACTCCAGCAAAAAGGGCAAGTCCTGCAATGTCATCTCTGTCTTGCCAGATGATGGTAATCTTACTTCGGCTTCCGTCAGTGATTCGGAAGAAGAGAAGCATGCTTGCACAGCGCAGGCAGATGCGCCTCAACAGACGGGCACCCGGTCTGGAAAATCATACTTAAGGCAGTATGACAAGTCTACTGACGAGATACAACAGCAAACGACGTCAGTACCAATGCCGGCATCCACTCCAATTCGCAAGCCAAGGGTTCTATCGGTTCTGCGATAAATACCGAATTCAGAATGTGGCTTCAACCGCCTACAATCCTGCCGCCAACGGCTTGGCAGAGGCATTCAACAAGACAATCATCAAGCTGCTCAAGAAGTTTGTCTCCTCGAACAAGCGAGATTGGGACGAAAAGCTCGGCGAATGCCTTTGGGCCTACCGGACTACGGTTCGGACACCGACAGGCAATACGCCTTTCTCCCTGGTATATGGGTGCGAAGCGGTCATCCCATTGGAAATCCAGGTGCCATCATTGCGGGTAGCCTTGACTACTAAGATGACATCAGAAGACAATGATCGCCTGCGTCTTCAAGAGCTCGAAGCCCTAGACGAGAAGCGGCTACAAGCTCAGCAACACATCGAGCTATATCAGGCTCGGATGTCAAAAGCCTTCAATAAGAAGGTCAAGCAGAGAGTCTTCCAGAAAGGAGACTTGGTCTTAGCCGTCAGACGACCGATGATCATGACGCATAAGACCAAAGGCAAATTTCAGCCTAAATGGGAAGGACCGTTTGTGATAGAGACAGTCTATTCAAACGGAGCATACCGCCTTACAACTGCAGATGGCGATCTCCTCATGATGCCGATCAATGGCAAATTCTTAAAGAAGTATTATCCTTAATCAAGGATCTCGCTCTCGATCAGGTTAACATTACACCTCTGATCGAGATCCGCGCATCCGGAATACGCACAAAGAGAGCCTCTCTCTTTCTCCAAGCTCCATCAAACCCGTTGATAGCTGGGGGTTTGCTAAAAATCCTAAGGGACCTGCTCCCATTTGATTCCCTCTCTAGAATCACCTACCAATTCTCATCCATAGAATGGTAGGACCACATATATTCCGCTGTTATGTTAACATTAAACCTATGACAGCAATCCCCTCGTTTCTCCCCGTGAGAATGAGCCCACCAAAATCACCTACCAATTCTCATCCATAGAATGGTAGGACCACATATATTCCGCTGTTATGTTAACATTAAACCTATGACAGCAATCCCCTCGTTTCTCCCCGTGAGAATGAGCCCACCAAAATCACCTACCAATTCTCATCCATAGAATGGTAGGACCACATATATATCTCGCTGTTACGTTAACATTAAACCTATGACAGTGATTCCCTCGTTTCTCCCCGTGAAAACGAGACTTTTCCCGAACTCCATTGCAATTTTGAGCTTAGTGGCGTCTCAATTGGTTACGTCATCGCGACCTCTGAACCAACAGACAGCTAAGTCTCAATCCCGAGTCCTGTTGACATTTACAAAAGACAGGTCTCGATACTCGTTGACATTTACAAAAGACGAGTATCACCTATTTTGAGCTTGGTGGCTTCTCAACCAGTTACGTCATTGCGACCTCTGAACTGGCAGATAGCCAAGTCTCATCTACCATTGAGCTTAGTGGCGTCTCAATTGGTTACGTCATTGCGACCTCTGAACCAACAGACAGCTAAGTCTCAATCCCGAGTCCTGTTGACATTTACAAAAGACAGGTCTCGATATTTGTCGACATTTACAAAAGACGAGTATCACCTATTTTGAGCTTGGTGGCTTCTCAACCAGTTACGTCATTGCGACCTTTGAACTGGCAGATAGCCAAGTCTCATCTACCATTGAGCTTAGTGGCGTCTCAATTGGTTACGTCATTGCGACCTCTGAACCAACAGACAGCTAAGTCTCAATCCCGAGTCCTGTTGACATTTACAAAAGACAGGTCTCGATATTTGTCGACATCTACAAAAGACAAGTATCACCCATTCTTGAGCTTGGTGGCTTCTCAACCAGTTACGTCATTGCGACCTCTGAACTGGCAGATAGCCAAGTTTCATCTATCATTGAGCTTAGTGGCATCTCAATTGGTTACGTCATTGCGACCTCTGAACCAGCAGACAGCTAAGTCTCAATCTCGATGCTTGCTGACATTTACAAAAGGCAAGTATCTCCCCTTTTAGCCCTGCAAAGGGCTAACCTCGAGACTGCCAACATCTCAATTGGTTATGTCATTGCGACCTCTGAACCAACAGACAGTCATGTCTCATTATCCAAACAGCAGAAGTCAAAAGAAAATCTTATATTAAAGCCAAAAGGATGGATACATGGAGGAGCCTATAGGCGTACATGATAAGATCGGATCCGATCCCCGAGCGAAGCTAGCCTCGTTCTCCTGTCATCAGCAGCCTGGGCCAGCGCCTGTGATCTTAGCTCAGCCTCATCGAAGTCCACCGCCTGAGCCAGACGAGCCTCGACCTCCGCCAAAGTCGCCCTCTGTGACGACTCCTGCCGTGCTAATTCCTCACTTTGAGCCCTAAGCTGCTTAAGCCGCGCAGTCTCTTCAAGACGCACCGATGTAGCCTTGGATAAGAGGAGATTTGCTTTCCTGATCATCTCCTCGGCCATTCTAATCTTATCTTCGGCATCAAGAAGAGCACTGGTGGAAGCGTCAATTGCACTCCCAACCTCTACTCGCTCTGTCTCCAAGGACTTCAAGTCAGAGGAGATAGCCTCAGCGGCCTCTTGAGCAGCAAGCCGAGCTTCGCGCCTTTGCGCGACAAGATGTGAGAGCCGTTCATCAGCCAAAGACGCTGCGTCTGAACTATAGAGGCGGCGCCATTCCTCCACGTCCTTCTCAAGGTCATCTACCAGGAGTTCCAGAGCAGTAGCTTGATGGTACCCCTCAAAGTCCCGGATACACTCAATGCCACGGGAGAGGACCATCTTCAGCTTCGAGAATGGCACAGGCGAACCCTTCAAGACTAGACCGATAGTCTGCTCCAAACTGTTATAGAAGCTGTCGACCAGATTACCGATGAAATCATTCTCAGCTTCATCAACCCTTGAGACAACCTCGGAGCAATCTACTAACCCAGTCGACACCGCCGCAGAAGAAGAAGCGGGAACGTCGACAGCAGCAGGGCAAGCCAAAGGTGACCTCGGCGGAGTCCTCAGCGACACCAGCACGCCAGCCACCGCGGAGGTAGGACTGGCAACCACCTCTGGAGCAACAGGCTCAACCACCTGAGTTGGGAGGCAGGGCTGGTGATCACCCTCAACTCCATACTCGCCGGCATCTCACTCAGGAGTAAAGGCATCTGTGGGACTGCCGTCTCCACAACCCCCGACCTCTCAGTTGTCATGGGCTGATAAGAGGGGAGGTCGCCATACAGCGCGTCCAACATGGCAACATCCGCCGCGGACGAAGCACTCAACCTACCCTCTGATCTTCCAGGGGAAGTCTCCGGCTCCTTCAAAGCCGACGCATCTTGAGGCCGAACACCTGCAACAAAGCCATGGTCAAAAAGCGGATGCAGTAAACAAGAGGAGATCAAAAGGTCGTCATTTTACCAAAGGCTGATGTTACTTCGTTAGCCTCATCAGTCTCTAGCGGTTCCATCGCGAAGTTCTTGCCAGAATCAACGCGGATAGCCGGCCTGCTCGCCGATTCCTCCGCAGACCACCCGGTAGAGCTGGATGCCATAGGACTTCCTTTAGAAGTCCCAGCGCCCGCCGCAGACCACCCGGTAGAGCTGGATGCCATAGGACTTCCTTTAGAAGTCCCAGCGCCCGACGGACCAATGTCGGCCACATCACCTCCAGATTCCTCCAAGCGAGTAAAGGAACCAGCAGCAGCTCCATAGGCGAATAGAGGATCATATTGGTCCTTTCGCTCCCCATGCTCCTCAGCTCCTGCAACAAAAAGCAAATGATGAGTTATTTAAAGTGCGCTGAAGGCATATTAGACGGGGGGCCAATCTTACCAGTAGTCGGTTCAGCAACCGACGGCTCAGCCACTAATGGAGCAGCAGAAGGAGGCGCAGCAGAGGGCTCACCCTCTACCACGATGGTAGGAGTCTGGCGACGGGGCCTCTTCGCCGACGACTTCCTACGGGATCCACTCCCACGCTTCCTTTTGAAGTGGACATCAGAGTCCTCTTCTTCCACTTCCTCCACATGTTGTGAGGGAGCTGTCCCCACTACACCAGACCCGGCTTCACGAATATCAGTTTCGTGGGCATCAGCCCTTGTCTCTGCCTCGAAATAAGGGCTTCCCGCATCAGAAGCCCCGCTGTCATCTACAGCGATGAACTCCTCTATGCCAGGAACACGGACTCGTTTGCCCTCCATCTTATCAGAAGCCTTCTGCCTCATCCGATGAGAAATTAACTTCACACCCGAACGGTTGGCATTAAACCCAGCAGGCGTGGAGTTCGAAGCCGCATACCATTGGCAGAAACACAGGGTCGTCCAAAGGCCGGGATCCCTCAGCGGCGTGCGCAGCCGCGCTCCAGTGTCATTCGCGGTAAAGAACCGCCAACCACGAGCCCCATCAATGAGGCTCCCCATGAAAGCCAGGTCCGGATTGGGGTTGCCCACATACAACTGATCATACCCAAATTGGCGGGCAAATCGGCTCGGGACGTAGGGCTCCAGGTAGCAGGCATCCCCACTCCTGTACAGCAAATGCGAGGGCCGGATACAGACCAGCCACTCGAAAACACCCCGACTCATGGGAGACCGACCTGACTCTACATCATGGAATTCCTCGTTGTATCCTGCACCTCGCAGGCGAGGAAAACAACGGAACAGGCTATAAGCGTCATAACGACGCACTAACTTATGGGCCTTGGCCACATAAGTTTTATGCCACGAACGGCCTTCAAAGCGACGGAGAAGCGCCGTTTGAATACCCTGCGGAGGGTCTTCCCCCGCTCCAATTAAACTGGGGCAGTGCAAGGCGAACCACGCCATCAAGTAGGTGTACGGTAAACCTACCCTAGGATTGGGTCCATCACAAGGCAGGACGGCACCCTTCCCTCGCCTTGACGCCATTGGCCTGCAGAAAGCCTCCGTCAGTGCACGAAGGGCCCTCTGAATACAACACACCATGGCCGGGAGAAGACCCAGACGGTGGCCATGAACCAAGCGGACGGCAGGCAGCAGCACAGTCGGGTGGACGATGTCACCCGAAGAAGAAGGCACGACACATTTCTTTAACCAGATGGTTAAGAAGCCGGCCAGCAACGCCTTGCGAGACATAGGCCGACGGGCCTGATGGTGAAAGCTCCGAAGAACATCACCCTTCTCGAAAGGACCATCATCTTCTGCCACGACGATGTCCTTTTCAGCATGCACCTCCATCCGTGCCAAGATGTCTTCTTCAGCAACTCCGCAATGAGCTGCCTCAGGCGCACTAGTCATATCCGGGAACAAGTAGTTCCCCCAGCTCTTCAAGCTCTTCGAGCTACCTTTGCCACCAGTGTGGATGCTGGAGCAAATGTGCAAGTGGCACATCAATTCCCGATATGTCTCGAGCAGAGCAGGCTCCTGCTTCTCCAGAATAGCCAACTCCGCCTCACAGGGAAAGTACTCTTCGTATGGAAGAGACCCGAAGGGCAAAGCAGAGATCTCCCGCATCTCGTGCAGAGCCATGCCCAACTCACCAACTGGGGTGAAGAAAGTCCCCGAGGCCGGGCAATACAACTCAAGGATGGCGTAGAAGCACGCCACCTTCATCTCAATGCCGTAGCAGGTCGCCCTGACGGCCTCATGGAGGTTTAACCTCTCTAAATCCCCCTCAAAATGAGTGAGGATATAGTTGGTCAACTCCGCCCACCACGACCTAGGAGGGTGGACCCAACCGGGAGTCCTGAAATCGGTGGCGGGGTAATTCCCGTCAACTTCGCAGAACTGAGTGCCAAAGGTCGGCGCCGCAGCTGGGTTCTCTCCTACTGGAAGGTCCCGCGATACCTTCCCAGGGTATAGCCCCATTATGCTACGAGGATGGCCCGCCCTCGAGTAACCGGACTGGAATGTCAACCTCCCGACACTTACAGACTCGGCGTTTAGACTCACGCCCCACGCCATCTTCCGAGCCTGAGTCACGCTCGCGAAGGAAGACAAAGCAAAATGCCGCTTAGAGGACGGGAGATAGAATCTCTCGCCGTCCAACTGGAAGATCCACTGACCTTCACCGGCCTGCAGCTGGCGATCTGGATCAGGAGCAGCATCCCCGAACATGAAGTCAGGCTTTCTGTAAGCCTGACGGTCGATATCTTCAAGTGGAGCCGTAGTCAAGATGCTCCGCATGGCCTGCGGACGACCCTCCTGGATGAGCGTATCCCGTACAAGGGAGCTCGGCTCACTGAACAACGAAGCCTACCTTAGCCCTCTAAAAAGCGTGCTGCTCGCGGTACACACCAGTCTCGCGAAGACCATTCGAAGGAAGGACTATGTCCTTAGCTCCGCACACAATTTAGCCCAGCAATGGCCAAACTCTCAGTGAAAGTAAGCAAAAGTCGGATGATCAGACGATGAACTTTCATTGATTCAAAAGCAAGGGTACATTTGATATTCATTAAAGTTGTGTTTCATATAACACACCAATTTGCCTAACAAGGTCATTCGCATACAAGCGGTTTTATCTGCTCCCAGGCCGGACCAACGGGACAGGAAGGGCCTTCCTCCTGCATAGGGCCGTAGTCAGTGGCGCCACAAGGACACGGTCATTTTTCTCCACAAAATGGCAGATCTTGCCAGGCCATTCTTTGTTGAAGCCTGGCAATAAAAACCTATCGCCGCCAACACGATAGATCACGTATAATGGGAATCGGCAGTGGTACCAGTGATCTAACAGGCGCGATGCCCACTTTCCTGAAGTGGATCGCCCCCAAGGCCACCAAAGTTGAAAGTCGGCAATGATGTCAGTGATCTCACAGGTGACGCCCACTACCCCGAAGCGGATCATCTCCGACAAAGCAGCTACCAGCCTCACCTCAGAACGAATCATCTCGTATAAGAGGCTGCCAACAGCCCCTGGGACGCGCATCCGCTGCCCCGAATTGTTCCTCCTGCTTAAAAGTGAAGCTTCAACCGGGGAAGCATAAGGAAATTTCATGGTTTCTTCCATCAAGTTACCAGACTGGCAAGCATAGATCACTGCAAGGCAAATTAGAGCAAGTTAGCAGCCAAGCACAGAAAGAGCTGCAAAAACATTAAGTCAGATTCTTCAGCGGCAAAGTGATCCGACTTCAGTCAAAGCAGAGGATAAGCCCCGCCTGCGCAGCAACTATGGGCTGGCTCAGCAAACGCCAAGTCCTAGCCTCACCTCTATGGCAAAGTCAGACTGATCTTGTGAGGAACAGTCTCAACACTCACCAATATGGCAAGACTGGCTCAACCTTTGAAGAGACCAAGTCCTAAGTTCTGCCTGTGTAGCGGACTTAACATGCAGTGATCTTTCTCTGATCAAATCAAGATGATAGCTTCACAGAAAGCTGTGCTGAAATTCTTCTCTGCAGATCAGCCAAGTGCAAGATGAAGAGCAAGGGAAGCCAATCCCTAAAGCAGCTGTCAAAGCTAAACCAAGGGAGATGAATTCCCTAAAATCGGTGAAGTCGTTGAACGATGAAGACTTACTGGTCCTTGCCCGGTTAGACAACCAGAGTGGGCTTTCCCACTAATTCAGAGATCTGAGTATCTCTCACAACCAAGAGAAGAGAAGAAAGGCAAAACATTTCTCTTCAGAGGACCTCAAGTGTCCTATTTATAGGCCCCATGGCCTGAGCACTCTCACCCCAAGCGTGGAAGCACGAGCGCATTCAAGGAATTTATTGCGCCTTGATGGAAGGGACGGTTTTCCCTTGGAACCGTGCAAAGGGAGAAAACGTCTCCCTCATGAAAGGCATTTATGGCGCCTTGAAGAAAGGGAATATCCTCCCTTGGAAACGTGCAAATCGGAGAACATCTCCCTCGATTGGCGCGAAAGAAGGAATGATCCTCCTTGTAACCGCCCCACGGCAGTTGGCTTTGAAAAGGCAACAGGAGTTCCAAAGCGAACTTATTTCTTGGAAACCCAGATGCGGAGCTACCCGACGCGAAGCTACTCGCGAACCAGTGCAATTCCTCGGCGAATTCATCCCAAAGCAGGATTGAAGGCGAAGCTGAACTCAACCATCATGGCGACGTTCATACTCCACACCACCATCACAGCAGTTCAAAGTGTTTCGGAGTCTGAGCTATTGCAGACTCTCGAAAACTTTGAAGGGGGTCTTGTTGACACTTAAAAAAGACAAGATTCTCATTGGTCCGAACGATGTCTAAACTTGTTGACATTTATAAAAGACAAGGGACAAGACGAGCTGAAGACCAGTTTTCACCCACCTCCAAGGGACAAGGAAGCGGCTTGGACTCCACTGATCCAGCAAGCAGAACAGTGAACCCGGATTGTTTCTAAACAGACCTCAGCAGGTCTAAGATGCTAGCATTTAGCATTACATTAGCCCAAGGAGATAGCCTCGATTGAGAGGCTAGCATCATCCAACTTCGCCAGGAAGCTAACTGACAGCTTCGCCGAAAAGCCTCTTTTCGGACCTCGCCAAAGATTGCCTCTAGCTCCGCTATGAGCTTTAAAGCGGGCAGCTCCGCTATCAGCCTGCTACGGTCAACCTTTGACCAATCAAATCTCCTGATGAGATTAGATTCAATCAAATCTAATCCAATCAGGATTCAAATACGGCAGGTGATTGCCGCTATCTCTTGACTCTCTTGAAACGAGTAAGAGGATCAAGGAGAATCTCCCAGCGATATGGAAAGGATCAAAACAGATCAACCGACCTGCCAATTCTAGCTCCGCAGAAGCTATCCTAGCCTCTCAGCAAGGCTACTTTCCAGATTCAAACAGATTCGGTTCAATCTGTTTCCATATCTTCAAGGGGACGATTATATCCTTGCTCTCCCTATAAATAGCCCGTCAGGGGCACAAGGGAGAGAGGATCGCACAAGAGATCGCACAAGGGATCGCACAAGAGATCGCACAAGAGAGGATCGCACAAGTAGAGACTTCTTCATAACGCATCGTGCGTTCTCTAATTCAGAGACCTTCCAAGAGAAATACTTCTCTTTTCAGGGTGGTGATACCCTAGCAACCTCTTTTCTTCAAGGAATCTCCGGAACCAGGCGAGAAGGAATTCCTCACAGAAGGCGGTTTTGAGAAGTAGCAAGAGAGTTCTACCAATCCTCTATTCTCTGATTCCCGGAACCAGGCGAGAAGGGAATCTCATCGCTCGCATCGTCAAAGGGACAAAGTAGTCGCGCACTGACCAGACTCCTATCGGCACATTTTCCCAGAATCTCTGAGGAGATCTACTTGTAATCTTTTGAGAATACTTGTAATTTAGCTCCTCAAACTTTTATTTGTAAGTTTTCCCCCTTTGCAAACATAATGGAAAACATCATTATCAAGATCTTAGTAGGTGCATAGCTCAACAAAGGATAAAATGTCAAAATTTGGAGCTAGCACGGTGTGATCCAAGGAGCTTTTGGATCAAGTTTGGACCAAGTCAAGAAGATGAGAAGACTTCAAGGGAAGACTTCAAGATCAAGACTTGTGTCTAGGTATAAGATTTGATTTTTAGATAAAATGTAAAGGATAGATAGTTGGTGGATTGCTCAAGTAGATATCACACACACACTCTTGAATTTGTTGTCTTTTCATAAAAGAATTTTCAGTTTAGAAAAGACTTTCATTTTGGAAAATATCATGTTTGGTTTTTGGTATTTGCATATATACATATCTTTCAACCAAAACTAAGTTTAGAGCTTTATGACAAAAACATAGATATTTCATTATGATTGTGTAGTGGATCATATCCATACACACTATGCTTTAAAAGTATATCTTGTTTTTGTATTTGATGAAGATTTGAAAAAACATGTTTTGGAAAAATATTGTTTTGGAAAAACAGTTTTTATCATGAGCCCAATATTTCCTATTACAAAAATAGTCCAATCTTTTATAACATGCCTTGATTTTGTGCAAGCATGTTTGATTATCAAAGTATATTGGTAAAACTATTTTTGTAGATTTTTATGTATTTTATGGGATTTTATTTGAACCAAAAAGACCAAGTTTTCAATCCCAGAAAAACTGTTTCAGACTTCAGCAAGTCGACTGTACAGTCGACTAGGGCTGAAGTCGGTCGACCGGCTCGGTCGACTGACGTGCACAGACGTGCACGCCTTTGTGCACTGGAGGACGGCCGACCGTGCCGGTCGACCGCTCCAGAGAGCTCTGCTCTCTGGAAATTTCGGTCGACCGTACGGGTCGACCGACAGAGAGTTCGACTCTCCGCTCCAGTGGCTCGGTCGACCCGGGCGGTCGACCGTGGCTCCAACGGTCGGATTTGTGACCGTTGGCTGTCGACCGGACGAGTCGACCGGCAGGCCTGATAGACCCCAACGGCTATATTTTTCTGGCCTATAAATTTGGGGGTTTGGTCATTGTTTTAAGCTAAGATTTTAGGAGAGCTTTGAGCCAGTTTTTCCCATCCTTTTAAAAGAGTTTTCTCCACATATTTGAGTACAAATACTTCCAATTAAAAGGGAAGATTTTATTTAGAGTGTGTTAAAAGAGATTCTTTGAGTTTTCCTCCACCATCTCTTTCCTTGTTTTTCTCACAAACACTTGAGCAACCCATTAAGCTATTCATTCTATAGGAGTGTTATTGTGAGAGGATTTTAGGTGATCAAGAGTTGTGATCACTAAAGTTCTACTTTGTTCCTTTGAGGAGGCGGACGTGTGTGTCCGCGTTGTTTCGAGTTCGGGTGCGAACTCCGTGTTTGAGGTGCGGCCTCGGCAAGCTTGTGGGGCTTGCGTGTGTACGGGACTAGGGAGTCCGAGGGCTTGTAGGTGTTGCGGCACCGAGGAGAGATCCATTGGGATCTTGCATAGTGGAAATCCTTCGTGTGTCGAAGGCGGGGATGTAGAGCAAGTGTGCTCGAACCTCGAAACAAACCCTTTGTGTTTGCGATTGCTCACTCTCTCTCTCTTTTTGTCTCTTATTATATCTTGCATGCTTATTACTTGCCTTTATCTTTCATGCTTGATATATTGTGTGCATAATTGATACATACTTGAGTGGGATTGTTTGCTAACACTTGTATTTAACCAAGAGAGCCAACGCGGCACCTCAACCCATTCAAGGGGAATTTAGAGGAGTTTGTCCAGAGCCCTTCACGGGGAATTCGGCAACACTCTTGTGTTATACGTGGTGTTTAGTGTAAAAGTTTTAATTATGTCATATTTGTTTTTAGCTTCCGCATTATTCGCATAATTTGGCATTAAGTGACCATTAGATTAGCCATCACCTATTCACCCCCCTCTAGGTGAACCTTCAGCAGTATCCTTTGTTGTTTACTTAATAAAAAAATACTATGACCAAGGTCGCATTGCTATAAAACAATGCGACCATGGTCGCAGTATCCTATTTAGATTACTTAATAAAAAAATCCTATGACCAAGGTCGCATTATTATCAAACAAAACATTCTCAAAGAGACTGCTGTTACATAAGACTGCGACCGAAGTCGCAATCTTCTAATCATCTTAATTAATTAACTTACGAGATTATTGTCACTGCTTCCATTGACTGCGACTCTTATTTCATAAGACTGCGACCACGGTCGCAGTATCCTATATAGCTTAGGAAGGTCGAAAAAATACTGCGACCATAATCGAAAAAATAAAAAAAGGCTACAACACTGCGACCAAAAGTCGCAATGTAAAACAAAAATAAATCTAAAAAGTGAAAATAATATTAAAAAATTAAATCCAAAATTTTTCTTTTTAGAAACTGCGACTTCAATTGTAGTTTCAAAAAACAAAAAAAACTGTTTCAAGTCGCGGTAATAGATTTTTATTGTGATTAAAACTTCTTTTCAAAAAAAACTTGAACATAAGTGCGACCATGATTGCATTCTTTTAAAATAAATTATTTTTCTAAAATTTAGTTATCAAGACATGTAATTTTTTTGTATGAAAAAACTCAATTTTTCGATCTGTAATTTTTATAGTGGAGGAACGGTTGTAGCAGGTTAAAAGTGAAACTGAGGGTATTTCAGTCATTGGGCAACGAAAAGTGATTGAGGGTCTCCTTTTACCGCCTAAATTTTTGACTTCTTTGCGGCTAATATAAAACCACATCATGCCGGCTGAGAAACTCTCTCAGCTGGCGGCTGAGGTACAATAACCCCTATATATATATATGTATGTATGTATGTATGTATCTGTACCTTAGCCGCCAGCTGAGAGAACTCTCTTAGCTATTGCTTCAACATGGTCATAGTGGCACTTCAACATGGTCGCAGTCCTAAAAAACTCATATATTCTCAGTGTAATTAGGACTGCGACCTACAGTCCTCACAAAAAGACTATGACTATGGTCGCAGTCCTCACAAAAAAATGCGATTATGGCAACAGTCCTCGCAAAAACACTAAGACCTGATCGTAATCCTCACAAAAAACTGTGACATGGTAGCTCTGCATCAAGATTTGTGGCTGAGATTCAGCCACGTCGTGCGAGCTGAGAGAGTCTCGCTCAGTTGGCGGCTGAGATAAATTTTTCTGATATATATATTATCGAGCTATATAATTTGCATCAATTTTTGAAAAATCTAGATCACGAAATGAGTTGAGGTTTTCTGATATCATGATTTATAAGTTTACATGATTTATACTGTGATTATCAAGCTTACATAACTTATGAAGTGATTATCAAGCTTACACAACTAACACCGTGATTAGCAAATTTACTCAATTAATACTATGATTAGCAAGCTTACTTAGTTAACATTATCATTAGCAAGCTTGCTCAATAATACTATGATTAACAAACTTACTCAATAGGATACAAAAATCGAAATGTCTAATTTCAACTGTAGAATTCAAGTAAGAACAAGAGAGAACTTTGCTCACACTCGATTCAGCGATTTTCGATATCAACGAAGCTCACCACCAAAAAAATTCCTATTTAATTTATATATAGTAGGGTTAACATGTAGTTATTCATTAAAGAAATTTAATTACAAGGCAAGAGGTGACAGCTTAACTCTAATTGATTAATACTTGATTAAAAATAATCACTAACACACACCTCCACTTCCTCTTCCTTTCTCTTGCTCACGCACCTCACCTCCTTCCCCTTTAATTGACCAATCACCAAGCTCTCCACCTTCTTTAATTAACCATTCACCAAGCTCTCCACCCTTTCTCCGCTTTCTTGCTCTCGGCTGGACCAAGTTGGCCGAGCCACCTTGGGCTCGGTTGGTCTCAGGCCGAGCTTGGTCTGATTGAACACCAAATGGAGAAGAAAAGAAGAGAAATGAAAAGAAAAATAACTGAAGAGAAACTTGGAAAAGAAGAGTTAGGGACTTAGGGTTTCTCAATTTGGGAAAGTGAGAGAGAGTTGAGATTTTTTTTCTTAGATGAATAGTAACTCAAGAGAGGGTATTAAATAAGTGATATAATTTTGTGTGGATATTTCTCTATTTGAGAGAATACTCTAGAGCTCGCTTTGTAAGTACACCTAAAGGAGAGGTGAATAAGTGACAAGCTAATCAAATGCGAAACTAATGTGAAATTAAAAATTAATTATGCAATCTAAAAACTATTACACTACACACAACGTATAACACAAGAGTGTAGCCGAATTTTTGGTGAAGGGCTCTGGACTATCTCCTCATGATTCCTCTAGATTAAGAGTTGAGGCGCCACTATGGCTCTCTTGGTTGAATACAAGTGTGAACAAACAATCTCAAGTATATATCAATTAAGCACAAGATATTTCAAGCATATTAAGAGATAAACAATATAAGCATACAAGATATATAAACATAAGTGAGAAAGAGAGAGAGAGGAACAATCACAAATACGGGAGAATTGTTTCGAGGTTCGAGCACACTTACTCTACGTCCCCGCCTCCAACACTATAAAGGATTTCCACTAAAACGATCCCGCATGATCACCCGGTGCCGCAACACTTACAACAAGCTCCCTCAAGAACTCTTGGACCCGCAAGTCTTTCACTTGTTCCTGCAAGAGCAACACACGCAGCACACTAGCTTGTCGAGGTCACACCTCTACAATAAGCTCGTTCAAAAACTCTACACAACGCGAACCCACAAGTTCGCCTCCTCAAATACAAAGATGAAAACTTGGTGATCTTAACACTTCGATCACCAAAAATACTCTCACAACAAATAATCCCTAGAGGATAAATATAGCAATGGAAGACTCAAGTTTGTGTGAGAAGACAAGGTAGATTGAGTGGTGGAAAACTCAAGAAATCTCTTTTGAAAATACTCTTAAAAACTCTCCTTTTGATATGAAAGTTTTAGCCAAAAAATATGTGGAGAAAAACACTAAGATAGAGAGGAAAACTCGCTCTAAAACTTCTCGAAAATCCTGTCAAAAACTAGCCAAAATAACCCCCTTTTATAGAGCTACAAAAACTAGCCGTTGGTGCAAAATCCCGTGCCAGATGACTGTCGGTCGACCGACCAACGGTCATATTTATGACCGTTGTGGTTGCTGGTCGATCGCACCCAGGTTTTGACCTGTTGGTCGACCGGTCGGTCGACCGAGGCAAGAACCAGAGAGCAAAGCTCTCTAGCCAGTCGACCGCTCGATCGACGGGGGCCAGATCCAGATAGTAAACTCTTTAGATCGGTCGACCGGCCCTCGAGCCAAGGCTGTGTGCACGTTCTGTGCACATCGGTCGACCACTCGGTCGACAAACTTCTGGCTTGGTCGACCGGTAGGTCGACCGCCAGAAGGCCAGGTCAGGAATAATTAGGGATTCAAACTTGGTCTTTTATCATCTTATAAAATCCCATAAAATCACGTAAAATCCACAAAAATCAGTTCATTGAAATATTTTGAAATTAAAATATGTGTGATTAAAAATCAACACATATTACAAACAAGTTGAACTATTATTGTGATATAGAAATTCAGCTTTAAAAATAAATCGGTATTTTTCAAAAATCAAACTTTTAAAATGAAAACCAGATTTTTTTCAAAATTTGTTCAAATACAAAAACAAGATATTAAAACTCATTTAAAGTATAGTGTGTATGGATATGATCTGATACACATATAAAATGAAATATCTATGTTTTTGACAATAAGCTCTAAAATAAGTTTTGATAAATACAAAACTTAAACACATGATATAGAATATCAAATAAATTTTTCTAAACATATGAACCAATAATGTGTATGGATGAAATTCAAAGCACATATAAAATATGTAAACTTGTTTTGATGAACTCTATTCATGAAACATAAAGATATATGTTTTGAAGCTCAAAATCAAAACGGTATTTTTTAAAATCAAAATTATTCTTATGAAAACACTATATAAATTTTGTATGTGTGCATATATGAGCTTGAGCAATCTACAATTTATCTATTCTTTACATTTTATCTAAAAATAAAATCTTAACACTTACAAACCCGACTCAAGTCCTTAAAATCTTCTTCTACTTCTTGACTTGGTCCAAACCTTGATTCAACGAGCTAGACTCCTCTTGAGTACTTAATGCGACCTTGATGCGCGAGCTCTTGAATCAACACTGTGCTAGCTTCAAATCTTGACTTCGAATCTTTTATTGAAACTAAACACTGAATAAAATCTTATTTGAATATCTGAAACTAAATGAGCACAAGATCATTAGTACTATAACTATAAGAGTTAATCATCATCAAAGCTAGACTGATGGGCCTTTGGGCCAATAATCTCTCCCTTTTTGATGATGACAAAACTCATGGAGTTATATATACATGGTTTAAAGTTAAGCCTCATAGAAGCTCCCTCTTAACTCATGCATAGCAAATAAATATAAAGATATTCAATGAAGGCTCATATACTAATAAAACTAAACAATATGCATAAATAAAAATCATAAGCATACATATATTAACTAATCTTTCTCCCTTTTTTTGTCACTCATCAACAAAGGGGTGAAGAAAGAGATGAAGAAGGTAAATATATATGCGATATATAACTCATGAAGAGGAGAGACGGTAAGTTAGCTCCCCCTTCATACATGCATTACATGAAGAAAGAGATGATTAAACCTTAACCCATATAAGTATAATATGCAATGTATAAATGGAGATGTTAAGCCCCCTACACATGTGTACCATTCAAAGAAGAGAGGTCAAGCTCCTCAATATGTAAAATACACTAAACATGAATCTATATATGGAGGAGATATTAAGCTCCCCTTGCATATAGGCAATACATATCAAACAAATTTTTAAAAAATTTAATAATACTTAAAACAAAAATTTGAAATTTCTTTGAAGTAAACAAAATAAATTTTGCTACCAATTGAAATCAAATTGTAGTTGACAAAATAAATGTTGGTACCACTTGTAAATAAACAAAATTATTAAGATACCAATTGTAGTTTTTGATACCAAACGACAAGACAAATTTTAATACCAACAAGATATTTTTTTAAAACAAAATATTTTTAGTAAAAAGAAAGAATTTTCCCACTTCTTTTTGAAATACCAACAAAACACATGTATAAGCTTGTAAGAGATATCAATTATCATTTAGAACTAAATCAAGCTTAGCATAAACATTTTGTACTATGAAATATGTATGAACATTATAAAATAAGCACAATAAGATCATATATATATGTATGATCAAATTAAATACCAATTTGAAATTTGTTGCATGCATATTAAAAAACATGAGTATACAAAATGAAGAGATCATGAAAATTATGTATAACTCATGACATCCACCCTTATCATACACATGTTAAAAAAATTTAGTCATTAAGGCACACAAGGCATGGTCACCCAACCAACCGCCCTTTAAAGGTAGGAGTTTTTAAAAATAAGATTTTAAAAATAGTTATAAATTGAAAACACTGCCAAGTGGAGTATAAATAACTAGTTTAAAGTAATTTTTAAAAAACTAGTTAAAGATCCTTTAAATATGAACCAAATCATATATATCTCATGAAATATGTGTTTTACACAAATATTGACACTCAAGATTTATAAACCTCATATAAAACTCATGAAAATAAAATCATGAGTAAACAAAAGAAAAGTGAGTGTACAAGAATCATGTAGATGACATATTCATGAAAATAAACAATAACCTTAAAACAAAAACTAACATAAAATTCTTTTTCTCAAAAACTTGATATATCATATACTTATGCAAGAATCATCAAAACTAGGACATACAATGTACAATCAAACAACAAATGAGTATATAATAGAAATAGATCATGTATAGCATGTAATTTAAAAAATTGTACATGTATAACACAAGTTTTAATAGAATATGCACATGAACATGATATAGGCATTTAAATCACTTTATGATTCAACTAAAGCATATAAAAATATAAATTAATCCAAAAAGAATAGGCATGTAAATTCATTTGACATTTTTTTCAAAAATACATGCATAGCTAACAATTAATTAACTCAACATTAAGTACAAAACAATATATGATTGAGTTTAGGTCACTATACTAGCATAGAAGCATTAAAAGCATTTTAAAAGAGAAGGAAAAAATGGTTACCAAAATCGATGTAGCCAATTCATTTTTCCAAAATAAGAGGTCGTCCTCCCACCATACTTCCTTGATAGTGATGCATCAATTAGGTATGTCCATCAAGCCCCAAGTGCATCCACCACCAAGGTACCAAACCTCTCACGTTTTGTGAGAGCCCATACCTATATCAAACACAAGAGGTGAATATTTTGGTACCCATATCTTTTTGGGTTCATGAGGGTTAGCATTATAAGAAACACAAATATTCTAATTAGCAAAATTTAAATGATTTATTCTATCAAAATAAAATTTTGCAAGATGGCCTTTGCGGCCACAATGTGTACATGTGTGCACTCTAGCATGCATATGAGTGGTGTGAGCATGAGCATTGTGTGCATATGTATGCTGTGAGGTTTGTGTATGAACAAGTGGAATTTGTCTCTTGCGAAATATAGATTCTAATCTATTATGATTAAATAAACAATTGCTCAAAGTTGAGCTCAAACAATCAATTCTATTTTTCAAAACATGAATCTTATTTTTATCAAAAGAAAGTGCAAAAATATTAGTATGAGAGACATGACAAGAATGAGAATCAAAATTATGTTCTTTTTAGAAATCTTTTCTTTTTCTTTTAAAACAATTTTCTTCAAAGAGACATTTTCTTTCACAACAATCTCCTTTTTTCACCAAAATAATTTTATTTTTAATGAATTGCTTCCTTCACAAATGTTATTTAATTTTGAAGACAAGGAAACATTCTCCTTTTTTAAAAATTCATTTTCTATTGAAATACGGTCAAATTTATTTTTAAAAGATAATTTTCTTTTAACAAAGAAGTGTTTTCCTTCTTCAACTTATCATTTTCAATTTTTAATAATTCATATTTTTTAAGAAGTTTTTGAAAAAAGATGCTCATCATAAGGCATGTCAATATTTTCTTTTAGCTCAGATTCAGAATTTACCTCAAGGCGTCATCCCCTTGGACCATATAGCACATGTTGGAAGCATCACTTTCATCTCTGAGTCACTCACCATATAGTATTACTTTTGTTCACCAAGGGAGACAATGGTGTTTCATACTATAAAAGCCGAATCAAAGTTAGCAACCTAGATAAATATTCATCATTTAAGATACTCTTTAATGCATGGATGGCTTTTGCATTAGCCTCAAGGTTTATGCCATTCATAAAATATGAATTTTTAATAGTGACAAAATAGTCAGGAATACCTAAGACTTTAAGGTACATGGATAGCTTAACTTTCCAAGTTTGGAGGTTAAGAATGTCAAACATGGGAGGTGTCATGAAATTCATATGTGAGTGTAAACAAATATTGTGATTAGCTAAAATAAGATCTTTAACTCAAGATTGTTGACCCAAATCAAGACATCAAGCTTTGATACCAATTGTAAGTACACCTAGAGGGTGAATAGGTGACAAGCTAATCAAATGCGAAACTAATGTAAAATTAAAACTAATTATGCAATCTAAAAACTATTACACTACAAATAACGTATAATACAAGAGTGTAACCGAATTCTCGGTGAAGAGCTCTGAGCTATCTCCTCAAGATTCGTCTAAATTAAGAGTTGAGGTGCTACTATGGCTCTCTTGGTTGAATACAAGTGTGAACAAACAATTCCAAGCATATACGAATTAAGCACAAGATATATATCAACATATAAAGAGATAAACAATATAAGCATGAAAGATATATAAACACAAAGTGAGAGAGAGAGATGAGCAATCGCAAACACGGAAGAATTGTTTTGAGGTTCGAGCACACTTGCTCTACATCCCCGCCTTCAACACTATGAAGGATTTTCACTAAAACGATCCCGCAAGATCACCCGGTACCGCAACACCTACAACGAGCTCCCTCAAGAACTCTTTGACCCGCAAATCTCTCTTGTTCTTACAAGAACAACACACGCAAGTACACTAGCTTGCCGAGACTGCACCTCTATAATAAGCTCCCTCAAGAACTCTACACAACGTGAACCCAGAAGTCACCTCCTCAAATACAAAGATGAAAACTTGGTGATCTCTACACTTTGATCACTAAAAATACTCTCACAACAAATGATCCCTAGTGGATAAATATAACAATGGAAGACTCAAGTTTGTGTGAGAAAATAAGGTAGATTCAGTGGTGAAAAACTCAAGAAATCTCTTTTGAAAACACTCTTAAAAACTCTCCTTTTGATATGGAAGTTTTAGCTCAAAACATATGGAGAAAACCCCAAAGAAAGATGGGAAAATTCGCTCTAAAACTTTTTCAAAATCTTGTAGAAAACTAGCCAAAACAGCCCCCTTTTATAGAGCTACAAAAACTAGCCGTTGGGGCAAAACCCCAGGCCAGGCCGGTCGACCGGCCAACGGTCATATTTATGACCGTTGGGCTTGCTGGTCGATCGTCCGGTCGACCGCACCCAGGTCATGACCTGTCAGTCGACCGGTCAGTCGATCAAGATAAGAACCAGAGAGCAAAGCTCTCTGGCTGGTCGACCGCCCGGTCGAGCGCCCGGTCGACCGGTCCTCAAGCAAAGGTTGTGTGCATATTCTATGCACATCAGTGACCGCTCGATCGATCGAATTCTGGCTCGGTCGACCACCAAAAGGCCAGGTCAGGGATAATTAGGGATTCAAACTTGGTCTTTTAACATCCTATAAAATCCCATAAAATCATATAAAATTCACAAAAATCAGTTCATTAAAATACTTTAAAATCCAAATATGTGTGATAAAAAATCAACACATAGTACAAACAAATTGAACTATTTTTGTGATATAGAAATTCAGCTCTAAACAAAACTTGGTATTTTTAAAAAATCAAACTTTTAAAATGAAAACCGAAATTTTTAAAACTTGTTCATATACAAAAACAAGATATTAAAACTCATTTGAAGTATAGTATATAAGAATATGATCCAATACACATATAAAATGAAATATCTATATTTTTGATAATAAGCTCTAAAATGTGTTTTAATAAATACAAAACTTAAACACATGATATAGAAACATCAAATAAGTTTTTCTAAACATATGAACCAACAATGTGTATGGATGAAATCTAAAACACATATAAAACATATAAACTTGTTTTAATGAACTCTATTCATGAAACATAAAGATATATGCTTTGAAGCTCAAAATCAAAACGACATGTTATAAAATCAAATTTATTCTTATGAAAATACTATATAAATTTTTTTTGTGTATGTGTATGAGTTTGAGAAATCCACAACTAATCTATCCTTTACATTTTATCTAAAAACAAAAGCTTAACACTTACAAACTCGACTCAAGTCTTCAAAATCTTTTTCTCCTTCTTGACTTGGTCAAATTTTGATTCAACGAGTCAGACTCCTCTTGAGTACTTAATGTGATCTTGATACGCGAGCTCTTGAATCAACACTGTGCTAGATTTAAAACTTGACTTTGAATTTTTGTCGAAGCTAAACACTGACTAAGATCTTGGTAGAATATCAGAAATTAAATGAGCACAAGATCATTAGTATTATAACTACATGAGTTAATCATCATCAAAACTAATGTGATGTGCCTTTGGGCCTACACTCTTTCCCTCTCCCTCTCCCCCTCTCCCCCTGACTAACTCAATAAATGAGAAAACTCATTAAACTCTTCATCAAATCCTTAAACTTGTACTTATGTATACTACTTTGTATTTATCCCTTCTCACCCTGCATACATATTATTTTATGTTTAGAGTTTAAACACAATTAATCGTTCATTAACTAAATTATCAAATTCATTATCAAACGAAAGTAAATAAATTATCGTCTCAAATCTTCTATATATACACATTAATTGAATATTAAAATCTTAAATTAGAGTTTAATAATCCGAGTGTTACATAGTTTGTTGTGTCATGTCGTGTATAACCAAGCCCAAGCTCAGCTCAAATAAACATAGATAGGTCAAGCATGACACAGAGTGTCATATAGGTATAGACCTATACGACTATATTGTAACAGTTCCAGATTTTAAATCACCGATTTAACAAAATCATAAACTGTTACACTTAATCTTTCAGATAATCTCCAAAATTTTTGGCAGTATCTCCTTTATAATACGAAGTCTGCCCTGATACATCACTATATATAAGTCTGATCTTAACATCGACCATGTATCACTATACAACATCCTACACAAATTATAATACAATTTCGGCTTGACATCACTTAAAAATCCTTAAACTTGAATTATATGAATTCAACTTAAAGTCAATATAATAAGCATATACTCAAGAGTACTCCTCTCGATATTACATTCTAATCAAAATCAACTTTAATTCATCTCCAAATAAATTTGGAACACATGTGTGTGTGTGTGTCTATATATATATATCCTAGAACTATCTTATATATAATCGACTATCTAAACTGCTCAATAACATCAACTATACATATACATATTAATAAGACACTCAAATAAAATCAATCAGCTTGGTGAACTCACACGAGAGTAACTTCGAGTTCTACCAGTGTTACACCATTGCTTTAAGCTGGTACTCGCTTAGTATGCACCTGAAAGAGAATAAGTTTGTAGGGGTATGAGCTCACAGCTTAGTGAGTAAAGTTAACCTATATTTAAAATGAAATATGATATTAGTAGTGTGTAGTGTATATGATACAAGAAAAGATGTGATCATTCATCTAAATTGTTAGTAAATATAGATGTCTCAACTAGATTATCCAATTTCTTCAAATTATTCATCAATTAATTTTGATGTGTGTATAAGTAATAGATGTCGATGTTTTCATTATAATTTAGGGAATCCTTATTCTGATGTCATATTATGAATTTTTGATGTCTACCGTACCATACACAAATAACACATCCAACACATGTAAAGTATACACAGACATGTATATCACAAGTACATATATTTCATATATACAAGTACATTCACATATAATAATTCTTTATCTTTCACTGTTTTAATAACCAAAACACAAAGTGTCAATTTCAATACAATAATAGCATCGTCTTCGCACTTTGCCGGTTCTATATCTGGTTCCTTCCTTCAATAGTATAAAATAAAATTTATACTCCGTCTTCCCTCATCCTCCTGTGCAATACTGGTTCCTTTCTTCAATAATATAATATGTAATTAACACCCCATCTTTCCCCATCCTCCGGTGTGATACCGGTCCCTTCCTTCAATAATATAAATAACAATATTTCACACACAAACAAATAGTTCAATCAAGAACTCATAATCAGTCAAACAATCAATGATATCAATCACATACTGCATATGATACTGGTTAACCATGATTTCACTTTAAAAATAGTATCATTCACTATAAATTAATCACATGTATCCTTATTCAATATTATTTATCTTTGTCGGATAGTTAATTAACAATCATAATTTATTTAATTATAAAAAAATTAAATAATCAAAACCTGTAAGAACTTCACCCACATCTTGCTCGAACAGACCTTTGAATACCCGATTCAATTACCAATACCCAAAATATGTAGCTCCCGACTCCACCAACATAATGGCTCGAGAATCGTCTGAATCCAACTCCGGATGGCTGAGATATCGCCCTATAACCCACGAAATATAAAGTGGGGTTAGATATATAATATCTAAAATTATTTATGAGCATGGTAATTTTCCAGGATTAAAAACATAATTATTTTATTTATCAGGGCTAAAATGAAGTTTACCTTTTACTTAATAAAGGCGGGAACATAATAGTTGGGTTGGATACAATTTGAAACCCGAACCCACTATTCACTAACCACTCTCTCCTCTTCTTCTACAAAACAGCAACAGCAGTTTTTGTTGTTGTTGCTCGCCAAGCACCTCGGCCTACGGTCGCTGTCGACCAGGTCGGCCGCCACCATTGGTCGGTGTCGCCCCCAACCGTCGATCAAAGATCGAGAGAGAGATTGAGAGAGAGAGAAGAAGCAAGAGAAAAAGAGAGAAAGAATGAGAGTGGGGGAGGATTAGTGTCATCCCCAGCCGTCCACCATCGTCGTCCTCCCGCGCCGCCCGACGCAGCCGCCTGCACGGCGTCGACCTCAGGTCAGCATGGTTATCATCAGAAAGAAAAAGAGAGGGGGCGACCAGCGTGAGACTGAGAGAGGAGAAGAGAGATAGAAAGACAATTGAGAAAATGAAATTTTCATAAATTAATTCCCTTTATGGTGCGTTTGGTACGCATGAATCGACTCGGGGATTTAAAATTCCACTTAAATACTCGTGTGTGGCATAATGGTTATTAGAATTTTTGGGAATAAAAAATTCTCATGAGAATTAAATTACCCCAATTCGCAGGAATTAAATTCCCACATAAAGGTGGGTATTGCTTATTCCCACCTATTGGGATTTTTTTCTCCCGATTGATTTTATCTGTCTCGCGTGTTAATTTTTCTTCCCGCTCTGTTCTCTCTCTCTTTCACATGCAATCATAGTCTTGAACCAATAACCTTCTCTCGAAATAGAAGCGCAAACAGTTCTCATCATTTTCTCTCGAACCTGAACCATAGATCAGGTACTCTCATCCTTCCCTCAAATTCTTATTCTTCTTTCTTCCTTCCCCTCTCTATTCATTGGTGAATCGATGGACAAAGTTAGTAAAAATTTGTTGAAAAATACTGGTAATAATATTGCAAAATTAGTGGATATTTCCATTATATAATTGATTATACTAAAAGCAGAAACATGGCCCCTAAAGAAGTGATTGTTGTGCCAGCGACAACAACCAGAAGAGGAATCCCTGAATCTCCCAAGCACGAAGAACAATTCCCAAAACAACACAAAAATCAAATACCAGAGAAAGAACACGCAAACAACGATTTAATGAGGTTCGGCCTCAATGCCTACGTCATCAGGGCAATCAAAGAGAGATTTACTTTGGAAGATCTATTACAATACTAGCAGCACCTCTGATCTCAAGAGAGCTCCAATTTTCCCCCCTTAAACAAAACCCTAGAATTCCCGTATTTATACAAACAGGTTTCTAAATCAGCAATCGCAGCCCGCACCCGCTTGTCGGTCGACCGGGCGGTCGACCGACCCCTTCCACCGGTCGACCAGTCGGTCGACCGGGCGCCCAACAAAGAGTTGGGTACTTTCAGTCAGTCGACTGGGCGGTCAACCGAGCTCCATCCTTGTGCACGTTGTGCACATCAGTCGACCGGGCCGGTCGACCGAACACCTGCTACTGCGGGCGGTCGACCGGGCGGTCGACCGATCTTCTGCTGCTGCTGCTGTAAGCCTGTTTTGCTGCTGCTGCTTCCTTCGTCTTTCGTCGCCGACTTCCTCGACGATCCCTCGACGATCCTCTTCGACTTCCTCAGCAATAACCTCTCTCTTTCCAACAATTCTCCACCTCGACGAAGATTCTTCCCAAAATCTGAGTCGATCTCCAACATACCCCAGTCTATCACATGGCGAAATCGACACACGATCTTGGCGAAATCGACACACAATCTCGGCTTGCGCGCACCGGACGAAATCGACACACGTTCTCGGCGAAATCAACACACGATCTCGGCTTGGAATCTTTAGCTCAGCTATCCATTGGAAAACACCACACATGCCTTTCCTACACTTCACCTTAGAAGAACTTTCATACATGCCGATCACCAACATGGCTTCTACTTCGCAACTTCAAGACCTCATGAAGACTTTCTCACGAGCCAACACTGACTCTCCAACTGACTAGCTCTATATAGTCTACCTGTCTTCCACTGACGGTTCAACTAAGTCTGCGTAGAGTACACCAAACACTATCATCGGCTTCAACTAGATGCACACCACTCCTTATGCAAGCTCATCATCTTCTCACCGGAAAATCAACCTGTTCATCGAGATCATAACACCTCACCACTACATGAGATCCAACTGGTCACAACACTTCACCTCTACGTGAAGCCTCTCCACCTCTACGTGAAGTTCCATCGGCCACAACTCTTCACCTCTACGTGAAGATCCAAAACAGCTTCTCGAGAACCCAAATAGCTTCATAAGAGTTGCATCAACAAATGGCTGCGCCTTTACGGCTGCCTACGTACCTTTGCCCAAAAGGATCAAGCCAACCGTAGTTCATTGAGATGAGCTTCATCAAGCTCAAGCACTGGTACCTGTATTTGCAGTAGCGAACCTGTCTGACTGAGTCATATGAACCTCCTCACGACCATCATGGAGAACAACGGCCTTCAACTTGAGCTTGTTGCGATCACAAGCTTGAGATTCATGCTTCTTTCCCCACAAGCGTGGTTTCACCTTGGTTCCAATGGCTGCAAATAACTCGACATCCTCAGTAATGTCTTCAACCTGATCAACATCAACCTTGATTTCATGATCTCCACCAGGTGTCACCTCTGATGAAGTCTCCTCAAATGCCGAACCAACTGGAGATGATGGAGTAGCATCAACCTCCACCCGCTGCGATCCTTCCATGGTCTCTGTCCTCTCCACCTGCTGAGAGACAGTGGACTTCAGCACTGAAGTCTCTCCAAATGTGACATTCCTGCTCATCACAATCTTCTTATCTTCGGGGTCCCACAACCTGTAGCTGTTCCTCTTGACTCCCAAAAACACAAACTTTTTTGCTCGCGGATTCACTTTGCCATTCTTGGCACTGAAGTAGGCCGGACTTCCAAACTCCCGCAGCACACCATGATCTTGAGCAGCTTTCCTAGACCAAATTTTCAATGGAGCTTTACCTCCTATCACAGTCGATCTATTCATGAGATGGCTCGCATACTCTGTCGCCTCAGCCCAAAACGACTTGTCTAATCCTGCATTAGACAACAACCTCCGAACCTCCTCCAGCAAGGAATGGACTACTTCTTTAGCCAACCCATCTGTACTTGTTGTGAAGTGGGTAACAATTCCGGTGTTCTGGCCAAATCGTAGGAATTGGTTCATGTCTTTTCTAACATTACCAATCTTTAGCTCCTTGATCTTCCTACCTATCTGCCTCTCCATTCTTCCTCTCCACTTCACCAACACATCTAGGGCTTCACCCCTTTGTCTCATGGGATATATCCAAACCTACCTAGATGAACCATCAACAAAAGAGACAAAGTACCAGTGACCTCCAAGCGATGCCGTCTTAGCAGGTCCCCAAATGCACACATGAACACAATCAAGAAGACCTTCATTGCAGTGAGTACTGGTGCTGAATCTCACCTTCTTCTTGTCCAGAATGCTGTGTTCACCTTCCAACTTGTAGGTAGCAGCACCTTCCAGCAATTCCATCTTTGCAGGAGCTCGCAAAGACTTTTCTTCTTCCTGTCCGACCTTTTCCTGCCAGATCTCCGGGCAACCATCATCTGAGGAACTGAAAGTCTCCACCTGATCTGTAATCGTACTACCCTTCAAGTAGTAGAGATTGTCTCGGCGGACGCCCTTCATCACCACCATCGAGCCCTTGATCATCCTGAGATCGCCATCTCGAACAGATATCACCATGCCCGATGCTTCCAAAGCTCCTACGGAAATCAAGTTTCTCTTCAACTGAGGTACATACCTCACTTCCTTCAGCTTCCTTACTATCCCATCAAACATCCTGATTCAGATTGTACCTACACCCTCCATGCTACATGGGTGATCATCGCCCATAACGACCGAACACCCCTCCAGCTTCTCAAAGCTGGAAAACCAGCCCCGATTAGGGCACGCATGGTATGTTGTACCTATATCCAGAATCCATTCATCTTTCCATGAGTTACGAATGATGGGAGAACTGACTGAAAATGAGAAACCTGATGAGTCCGAATCTGATCCATCTGCCTGTGAACTACTCCTCTGAGTATTCTTCACCTTTGATAGATTTGCTTCAGCCTTCGACTCCTTCTTCTTCCCCTTGAACTTCGGACAGTCCACTTTCCAGTGCCCTATCTCTCTGTAGAAGGCACACTGGTTTCTCTTAAGATTCCTGAAACCCGGCCTGGACTTTGATCTTCCTCTTTCTTCCTTGCCCTTCCTTGATGAACCCCTGCCTCTTACTTCCAGTGCCTCCACCGATGAGCTTGACTGAGAAGGATGTCTCTCCTTTCTCCTTGTCTCATAACTTGTCAGTGCAGACGACACCTCATGGTAGTTCAGAGCCTGCCTACCATTGATAAAGGTCAGAGTGAATGTCTCATACTCCTCCTCTGAGAGTGAGTTCAGGAAGATGATCGCCTTGTCTTTCTCATCTACCATGACATCCACGTTCACCAAATCTGTAAGAAGCTTCATGTATCGGTTGATGTGCTCATTCATTGTGCTTCCCTTCTTCATCTGAAATCGGTACAGCTTACTCTTAAGCTGCAATCTTGTCTCGACACTCTTCGTCAGATATTTCTTCTCAAGGGTTTCCCACAGATGCTTTGCCGATGTCTCATGTTGTGCAAGATATTTTATGTCTTGCGATAAACATGAACGAATCAACCCACGCGCTGACCTGTTCATCTTTGCCCACTCTTCATCAGTCGTCGAGCTTCTCTTCTTCTTCAGAAGTAGAGTATCCTCGAGGTTCGATGCAATCAGGGTATCCATAACCTCACATCTCCACATCCCGAAATTATTTGTGCCATTAAACTTCACCACGTCAATCCTCGGATGAGGATTCATGGTCTTAACCGAAGCAATTTCTTCTGCCATCTAGATTACTTGATCCTCTATCTATGTGAAAAAACAACCAACTGGAAATAGATCACTACTTCGATAAAAATTTAATTTTTACCTTTTCCCCGAAACCCTAGATTGAGTTTCTCACCGGATCTACTCTACCAAAGATTCCTTGAGCACTCCTTGCGTCCTTTCGAGATCGACACACGATCCCACGAACACAACTACCTCTGATCTGAGATCAACACACGATCTCCACCGAATCAGATCCCAAAGCCCTCCGAATCTCCAGAAAAATCCCAAGCGAAACCTGGGAAGCTCTGATACCACTTGTTGTGCCAACGACAACAACAGAAGAGGAATCCCTAAATCTCCCAAGCACGAAGAACAATTCCCAAAATAGCACAAAAATTAAATACTAGAGAAAGAACACGCAAACAACGATTTAACGAGGTTCGGCCTCAATGCCTACGTCCTCGGGGCAATCAAAGAGAGATTTTATTACTTTGAAAGATCGATTACAATACTAGCAGCACCGCTGATCTCAAGAGAGCTCCAGCTTTTCCCCCTTAAACAAAACCCTAGAATTCCCGTATTTATACAAACAGGTTTCTAAATCAGCAATCACGGCCCGCACCCGCTTGTCGGTCGACCGGGCGGTCGACCGACCCCTTCCACCGGTCGACCGGGGGCCCAACGGAGAGTTGGGTACTTTCAGTCGGTCGACCGGGCGGTCGACCGAGCTCCATCCTTGTGCACGTTGTGCACGTCGGTCGACCGGGCCGGTCGACCGAACACCTGCTACTGCGGGCGGTCGACCGGGCGGTCGACCGATCTTCTACTACTGCTGCTGTAAGCCTGTTTTGCTGCTGCTGCTTCCTTCGTCTTTCGTCGACGATCTCTCGACGATCCTCTTTTACTTCCTCAGCAATAACCTCTCTCTTTCCAACAGTGATGCAAATGGAAGGTCTCACTAATATAAAGAAAATAAAGGGTGCAGTGATAATTAGTAAAGATACAAGCAACACCAACACGTTCTTTGAGTTTCAATCTTGAAATGAGAATTGAAAATGTCGAGATGATGTTCAATGGTCAAATATATAATAGTAGTTAAATTTTAAATAATTTATGAGGTAAACTTAAATTTTACTAGCAGGTTATTTGTTTCAGAGATCTTAAATTTTAGAAATTGAATATTATTTTAATTATGATAAATTTTTAGTTTATTAATTTTTCTCAGTCATTGCTTTGAAATTTTTATAATCTGTCAATTTGTGCAGCGAAATTCTCGACAAAATGTTGATATAAGTTATTTGTTTATTTACATCATATATATTTAATGTTTTAAATTAATCAATTATTGCTACTAACTAGATATTGTTGATGTTGTATTTAAATATCAGTCTTTATTTTCACATAAATAATATGTAAAAGTATTCCTATGAATATTAAATTTCTGAGAATTTTTAATGTACCAAGCATGGGAATGCTAGATTCCCGGAAATACTTAAATTATACCAAACAGTGTAATGTAATATTGTAATACTCTTTTCTCGGAATACGTATACGGATGTGTATCCCTATTTTCTCGACTATATTTTTTTCATTTACTTCATAATTATTTTTCTTTTAATGTCTCTTTTGTTAGTATTTAGCATTGATTCTAGATTTTTGTGAATTCAGAGTAAGTCCGGGTTCGAACCTAGACCCGATTTCAATAAAATGATTGATTTCACCATTCTAAGATTTGAGTTAGACTATTTCAGTTTTAGATATTTATTTTCAATATTTTGAATTTTTCAAAAAATTTTAAAATTTTTCTGAATTATTTTGCAGAATCTCCTGAAACCGGCATTGATCGGTATCATCGGTTGATTTCAGGATTTTTAATTTATAAACAAAGTTAAATTTCTGTAGTCTGCTTTTATATTATTTTTTAAATTATATTTTTATTTTTGTGCATTTTGGAGATTTTGCTGAAATTAGTCAAAATTCGACCGAAACGGCGTCGACCGGTAGCGTCAATACATTTCAGTATTTTTAACTTGAAAACTGGACTTAATTTCTTAAATTTGATTTCATATTACTACTCAACATAATATGTTTTATTTTACAAAATTTTTTAGACCGTTCTGAGCTAGTAAAATTTTGACCTAATTTAATAATATTAATTAATTCAAAATCTTAATTCTCTTCTTCTCCACTCCTCTCGTTAATTCCACCAACCCATCACCAACTCTCTCTTTCCTTCCCAGTAAGCCACTGTCTCTTCTCTCTCTTTCTTCTTTAAAAATCCCCCTTAATCGTTCTCTCTTTATCTCTAATCTCACTCTCACACTCTGAAAATCTCTCCTCCTCTTTCATCTCGAACTAGAGGCCGGCGCCACCTCCACTTCCACAGGCGCCTCCGCCATCTCTGACGACACTTGGGCCGGTGGCCAACTCCGGCGCGTCAACCCCACTTTCCCCAACTCCTCCTCCACCCCCATTTCAACTACCATCTCCTTCTTTCTTTCAATTTCTCCATTAAAACACCACCATCACCTACAATTCCTTCTATTCCTTCAATTTATCCTAAATTAACCACCATCACAAAATTTACTCCACCTCAATTATAACCCTCTACTCCTCCCCCTCATCCCATCTTCAATTTTAACATTTCATCGTAAAACTACTAACACATCCATCTTCATCTCCACCTCCCCAACCACCTCTCCTCTCCTCTCCCGTAAATGGCCGGCCACCGCCCTCACCTGGTCGGCGCGCCTCCCTACCTCCCGGCCGTGCGGCCGGTGCCACCGTGCCTATCCCAGGCTCACGGCCTGGCTGCGAGTAAGGCCAGGTCGTGGCCAATTTTTCTTCCCCCTCTTTGATTTTCTCTCTCCTCTCGTTATTTAATTAATATTTGAACCCGCATATGTGTTAATTATTTGGAATTTTTAGCATTCATGATATATTCTGTAATTAAAGGTGAGTATTATTTTCCTTGTAGCGAGTACTCTCGCTTTATTTGGGTTTCCTACTTCGACGGGTGAAAATATATTTTAAAGAATTTTTGTGTAATTGATGTATTTGTGGGTACTGTAATTGTCATGGTAGAATACCTATATCAGTGCCTTGGATGTTTGCTATTATTTTAGGAATTTTCTATGTATTTTTAGAAATTTCCTAAAAATTGTATATAGGTTAAGGAATTATCTGTATTTTGTATTTGGGACTAACAGAGGTACAGGTTGTAGTTATAGCCCACTTTTCGGGCTAGCTACCGGGTATTGTAGGCTGTGCCTAGCATCCTGTGGGTGGTACCGTAGAGTGTGCCTTAATCCCTATGGATTGCGTGGTAGCTACCGGGAGTGCGCTTAGACCTTATATTCTCTCATTTAGCGCTGAGCATTGTTGTTTGTTATTTTCCTATTTATATGTGTGCTTGTGTGTACTGACGTTATTTATGCAGGTATCTATTTGGTCCTCTGGCCCTATTAGACCTTATGGTCTCTTTATGCCCACTCCTCGAAAGAGGATGCGCTTAGACTTTTCGCAGTCTCTCGGCTTCGCCTGGTAGGCATATGTAGCGCTCAACACTTTCTCACTAGACTCACTTAGGCGAAACTCTGTTGGATTTCAGACTTGCAGCTTAAGCCGAGTCATTCATGTAGCTCCACCGAGCGCTTTAGTAACTAAACACTATTCACTATTTGTGCCTCCAGCACTGCTTACTCTGCTTTTTTGTCCGCTAAGCTATAATGCTGCTCTATCATATATTCATGGTGGTGAAGAGTTTGAAATACCTGATAAGATATATATTCTTGAAATGCATTAGATGCTTGCAACTTGTTTGATATCTGATATTTTTGATACTGCATTATAACTAACTATTGATACTGGCACTAAATACTGATAAACTACTGAGTTGACTGAATAGTTTCATTCATCAAATACTATAAAATCTGATTGACATCTTTGTATACTAGACCTGGCATTAATACCTGATACGGAACCATGATTTCTGGCCCAAGATAAATACTCCTGATATACTCCTAATTTGGTACCGTAACCCTTGAAAAGATTAAATTACTACATTCACAGATATTGCTTTTACAAGGATATTACTGTACTCCTGAATCTTGAACAAGGATATACTTCTATTATTGTTATTTGATGTGTGAAATTAAGTGCCATGTGGAGCTAAGTGCTACATGGAGTAAAGTGTCGTTGGAGCCACCTCTAGAATCCCTAGGGGCCACCTCTAGAATCTCACATCTCTCTTGTTCTTGTTATTCCTCATAAAATAGTATCGTGAAGCCAACTGAAAATAATCCTGAATATATTTAATAACTATACAACTTACATCGGGGCGGGGGAAACTGATGGCTTTCAATATGGGTCTGTTTGGTTGTAGTAATTGGCCGTAATTCGTAAGTTGTAATTGGTAAATTCTTTTACAGTTGTAAATGAGTTACATGCATATAAGTTTTAGGGTGTTTGGTTGGTAACATAAAGTTATAAGTAAGGAAGTGTATTGTATTTACGGTGTTTGGTTGTAATAATGTGTAAGTCGTAAGTGGAAAATTGACCACAAAATTAAGTATTTGGTGATTTAAAAATTTTAATATTGCAAATAAATACTAAAAATGCTAAATATTTAAAAAAATAATATTAACGTACAAAATTATACAAATTTGCATGACCACAAAATTAACTATAAGTGGGTTGTAAGTGAGTGGTAGTTGAGTTGTATGAGTCTTTTACGAATTACGGTCCAAACAAACGCCGTAGTTGTAATTGGGTTGTAAGTTATTTACGAATTATGGCATTTTATGGCTTTTACGTACAAACAAACAGCCCATATGTGTACGTCTTTATAGCGGTTTTCGCAACACCTGTTCCGAAGCCACCTGAGGTCACAAGTGACCCGGTGGGGTGTACTGGCACCCCTATCCTGATTCCATTCCTGTTTTAAGGGCATACAAATAAGACCCTTCAGCTTAATGGTTGATTTTGAAGGCCAGACCCAAATACTCCTGAGACTATTGTCCCGGGTATGCACGGGGCATCGTTGACTGTCCCATCGATTTCCAATAACCAACCTCGTTGTACTCTAATGTGGATGTATGTGAATTGGGACACTAGAGCATGTACCTAAATATCTAAGTAGGACAAGTCCTAAAATGAGTAATAATAATAATAATGCGACTGACATGGCCTCGATCCTGATCATGCGGACTCTATCTACATGATGACACCAGTGATATAGACATATATAATATACTGACATAACATCACATGTACGGACATTATTTGCTGTCATATAATATTTCTTTTATGTTCGTTATCATATCTGATTTATTTACATATATGCTGAGTCACATTACACTTTCTATACATTTGTACTTATGTTTGCATGCTATTTGGCTTTTTTTGTACTCGTTTGGGTTGCTTTTCTGATAACCCCTGGATCTGCATGTCCAGATACTGGAGTTTGGACCATGCTGGACTTCTTTCGCTAATCAGAGCGTGCAGCAGAAGTGTGGTGTTTTAGTAGCAGATCCTCCTGATTTATTTCCCTTGGAAGGTTCTCGAGAATTCTTGTAGCATCTTGTGAACCTTTTCTAGATCAAATTATTCTACTTGTAAAATTTATCTTTTGTACTATCAGTTCATGTACAAACTCTTGTACTCTGATGTAATTTGACTATATACTTTTACTGTAAAATTGAAATGTATATTACTACTACGTGTATTGTGTTAATGCTTAGCGTATATACGTACGGGTACTATATTCTGCATGTATACGTAAGCGTTTCCTTACCCATTAGGGCGGAGCGTTACAAATATTTTCCTAAGATTTTAATGCCTGGGAATTATATTCCTGGGATGTAATACTAAAGGGAAATTTTGCATTATATGTGCCAAACACACCCTTATTATTATTTCTCCATTCCGACTCATTTTGCCACTTGTGCATCTCTCAACCCCATTCCCTCTCTCCTCACCCTTACATGCCACGTCACCCCCACCAACCCCCACCTCATATTTTTAAATAGTTAATTATCATGGTAACTTAGTGGAGTATGTACCATGTACACAAGTACTTGTATATATATTTATCTATACATACATGTATATGCACTAGTATTGTTGAATATCCAATACTTAAATACAATCAATACTATATTCACATATCTCTTGTTTATAGAAAGATTATTTATTTCAAATTCCCAATTAATCACATCAACTTATAATCATGTGGTTAGCTAATAATTTCCAAAAATGTTGAGAATTAGGGTATTAATCAAGATTAATTTAGACCGGGTGTTACACATATACTAGTCCATTGTATACAATGTTGGCCTATTCGTACTTGAATTGTGTCGGCCCATTCATACCCAATTTAGGCATCTTGCTTTGTGCGTAATCGGACAAAATAAAGCGAGAGGATGCTAAGACTTCTCACTTTGTTATTTGGTTTGACAATTTGAGTGAACATGAGATGACAAACACAAAATGAGAGACTCATATCTAATTTAGATGACTAATAGTTCATTAGATAATATGTAATCATGTCTCTATTTAACTCCGCCAGTGCACCGGTCACTGCCTGTCCCAAGCCAGGATAAAGGAGGAGGGTTGTGGTAGGCCCGTGACAGCCAACGTAAAATATTGTCACATATTATGAATATGAACCAAGAACTAAATTTTGTTGAGGCGTCCCCTACTAAGTGACGCGCTACATCGGAGCCCGGATGTAGTGAAAAGTGGGTAAGGGTTACTAGGTCGTCGTCCAAAAACGACGCGCCACATCGGCGCCCGAATGTGGTGTCAAATGAGTAAGGATTCTCACACTTTTATGAGCGGGTGAGGGTAAAAAAAAGTAGCTCATGAATATAGGATTAGGTTAGCCTCATGGAACATAGGTTCTCTTCCAGGTAGATTAGCAAAGTTAGTTGATGCTATGGTTAGACGGAATGTTAGTATTTTGTGTGTGCAAGAAACTAAGTGGGTGTAGACTGTCTAAAAATCACTGAAGACAAGTCAGCAAAAAGTATAATCCAAACTCCAGACGCAGGGCTAGTCATCGCCATCAGTGCAGCACCAAAACGCGAGGGTTGAAACCCGCGTCTCGACATCACTGCGAGGACCAAAGACGCGAGGCTTGAAACTCGCGTCTCAGCATTATTGCAGTACCAAGACGCAGAGTCCAAAGCCCGCGTCTCACGTGAAGCTTGACACAGAATTAAAAACTCGTGTTTCTCAAGCGTCACTTCAATGGCAAGACGTAAGGCTCAAAACCTGCGTCTCGGTTATAACTGCCCTCATTACTGGGTCAATTACTGCCCACGTAATGAGAGAGTTAACCCCTATTATGGAGTGTTTTTAGGGGACACGTTACCCCCTAAAACCTCTATAAATAGCCTAATTCGCTATGGAAGAGGGGTCGGAAAAAGGTCAGATAATTCTTGGTCAAAAGAACTTCGATTGCAAGCCGTAGAAACACCAAGATTTTCAGTTGAAAAGAAAGAGAGAGTTCAACTCTTCTAACAACTTGCTGCGTACAAGTTCATTTTTCCTACAATCTCTTTGAGATCCTTGGTGGACAGAAGCTGTGTTACTTCGTCTACTATTAAAAGAGAGGATTCCCAATGGACCTGACGTTCACCCGTCAACGAAAAATAAGATTCAACTTTCCATCGCCACATCAAGAACCCAGCTTTAAAAAAAGGAGAGATCTAAGCTTGAATATCTCCCCTCTCTTGTAAGAGGACTATTGATCCGCTGTAATTTTCTTTACAATCAAACAAAGAAGTTACTCCTCAATCTTTAATTTTTCCCAACAAATAAGAGATGGCGACTCTGCTAGGGACTACTTTCTCTACTGACGAGCAAGTTGTGGCGCAAGGTGACGTCACCTATATGGGAAAAACGGTCGAATCACTTGTCGTGGAGTTCGACCAGGCAAAGTATGAAGAGTTTCTCTCTTCCGGCTCCAGGAGCCCTAAGGCGCGGCAGTACCGCAAAGTCTCCTCGTGGACTTGTTCTCATGTCTGCTCTGAGATCCCCTCAGACGCGACTGGCAAGAAGGATGTCGTCACTAATTGCATCATACGTAACGCCCGCGTCAACGTCTCCCATGAGACCCGCGTGGTTAACGTTGCTAATGTTCAGCCCGTTCATGCCTATCCCCTTCCTCAGCACCAAGTTATCGGGGGTTCCCATTATCCTGTACGACGTAACTGGAATACTGAGCGACGACAGAGACGGCGTGCACGTCAACTATAGGCGCGAGAAGCTAGAACAACTATCTGCCCAACAGATATAGGACGCGAGGTTCAAGCCCGCGTTTCTTCTGAATCACGTCAGACACGTGAAGTCCGCGTTTGGAAACCTAAACGTGAGGCTCACCAAACTTGAATTTTTGAAGCTCCACTTACCAAACGCGACGATCAGCAGCGCGAGGTCCGTGCCCCTCATTCGAGACACGAGACCCGCACCTCTACAGTTATACGTGGGACCCAGAAGGCCTGTGTTTCTCAAGTGTCGCTAGCCAGATGCGACAATCAGTAACGTGAGAGCCGCGTCTCTTCTCAGCAGAGGCGCAAGACTAACGTTTCAGAGCCAAAATGCGAAAGCCGCATTTATCTTACAGGACGTGAGCTTCGCGTCTCAGAACCTTGCGTCTCAACTTTGCGAAGTAAGGATAGCTCTCAGAAGCTGAAAAACCCTCGACAATTCGTGGCTAATCTCTTTGATCCCCCTCCCACGACCTAAGAGATTATTTGACAAAGAAGAGGAGTGCTAATTTGATCACTCCATCTTATTGCTGTGAACGGCTTATCACAGCAATGCTCTGTGAGTGCCGCTGCAGTTCACATGCGAGCCGACAGTCGATATTCAGACAGTCGACCCCAACTTCCCGATCAGCCAAAAGATATTGCTCCCTTAGAAGGAGGACCTTCTCTGACGCGGAGTACCCTGAAATCACTGCGAACATGGCAAGCAGAAGTAGGAGAAAACAACCAGTGGTCAGCTCGGACGAATCTGACACGGAACCAGAAGGAGTGTATCGACATACTCGCACTCAGACTAGTGCAGTCGCCCCGATCAACTACAGTGCCTTAGCCTGAGGCATTGAAGTAAATGACTCACATTCCGCCGTTACAGAGTCACAGGCCTCTAATTCTTCCATAGAAAAGGAAGCCTTTACATACATGACGAATATTCCTAAGGAGACGGCCCGACGCTTTGAACAACAAGCCCAAGTCCAGAGGGAACAATTCGATATGATTCGGACTCAACAAGAATCTATCGATACCCTCAAGCAGATGCTTGTATAATTACTTGAAGACAAGAGGAAGTCAACTGACAAAACCTCCTCTAAAAAGTCTAAAAGCAAACGAAAAGAAGGAGAAAGCTCATCTTCTGTACATATCGAGGAAAAAGAGCAATCTACTTCTGAGTCATCTAAATTCTCATCTAAGGGGGAAGGCAACCTGGACCATGGAAGAATTCATTCTAAAAGAATGAGTCAATTGGAGCAACGTCCAGAGGCCCTTACTAATCGGAAAGGCCTCCAAGAAGTATTAGTGGTCCGGCCATATCCGGCCGAGTGGGAGCTTGTTCCATACCCCCCAAGTTCAAAGCTCCGACCCTACAGGCGTTTGACGGCAAAGGGTCACCGAACTAACATATCTACTACTTCAAGTCTCAGACGGGGAACGTGGTAGATAATGATGCCATCTTGGCACGTTTGTTCATCGACACTCTAAAAGGGCATGGCTTTGAATGGTTCATTAAGCTCCCAGAAAGCTCCATTAAAAATTGGAGTGATCTGGAGAAGCTCTTCCTAACGCGCTTTTTTGAAGATGACTCAGAGATCACAATGCCTACTCTCTTGGCCACAAAGCAACGAAAAGGAGAGTCAGTCAAATCATTTGTAGAGAGATTTTAGAATATGTCACTCTGATATCCTAACGGTATGACCCAGGTCACCCTGGTAGAAACGTGCCGCCACAATCCACAAACGTCACTCCTTACCCAAATAGGAGTTACTGAAAGCCGCACCTGAAAGCAATTGGTCCAGCAAGGTGAACAGGCTGAAGAAATTGTCGCCAGGGTTAGGGCAGAATAAAACAAACCCAGACCCGAAAGGTCAACATGGCGCACGCCAAAAATATCTTTTCAACCAAAAAGGAAAGATAACTTGGCGACAGAGACAAAATCCCCAGTCAAACCTCAGCCGGTCAAGGGAATGGCTCTTCAAGTCAGCCACGTGCTAATAAGCAGTATTCCTTCAAAGACGAACATGTTGATTCGTTATTCAAGTTACTCAACAAGTAAAATAGATTGAAGCTTTCTGGAGCTAGACGTCCTGAAGAAGTCAGTAAAACCAATAATCTTAACTACTGCCCGTATCATAGGATGCTGGGGCACCCCACCAAGAGCTGTTATGTCTTCAAAGACATCCTTCAGGCTCTAATTGATGCAGAGGTACTAAAATTCCGTCCAGAGCAGAAGAAAGTGATGACTAATATGACATCATTCCTCCAGTTTGGAAGATAGCCTCCAGCACTCTCCGGAATAGTTCCCATCCCGAAAGGGGAACTAAGAATGATCAATATGAACCCTCATCATCAACAAGAAAAGGGTCTTGTACCTGTTCCCACACTTCAGGGAGAATTTATGTAGGTACATCCCGACCTGGTGGACAGCCAGCAATGGACCACTGTTACCAGCAGAAGGTCCAAAGGTAAGGCGAAAACTTCGTCCTGTACTGTGGTATGCGCTTCTTCTCGAGAAGCAGAAACTGATGTTCCCTCACTAACTGATTCAGAAGAGAAAAGAATAATTCTTGCTACAGAACCTAATAAACCACTCGTGGCAGAAACTCGTTCGGGTCAGTCATATTTAAAAAAGTATGACGAAATGGTGACAAGCCCTCCTAAACCCACTACAGAGTTAGCCAAGCCCTCTACGAAACAACTGGCGGAGAAGCAGAAAGAGCTTCGGTTTTCTAAAGCTCTCCCAAAGGATAACACGGAAAGATCTACAACACCTTGCCGCTTTGACGTCCTGGCTCAACTGGCCAATATCCCGGCCAGAATCACTCTCTACGAGCTCCTGAAGCTATCAAAGTAAACCAGAGAAGCTCTGAGGGAAGCCCTAACTAATGCTGAGGTCTTCATGACCCAGATACCGGCTGGACCACAGGAGGAAGATGTAGAGGATTGCCTCCATGCCTGCCAAAATGCTCCCTGCATCACCTTCACGGCAGATGATATGCAGGTTAAGGGAAAACATGATCGGCCCCTATACTTCACAGGGTATATTGGATCATCTGAAGTAAGCCGCATTCAGGAGATCCAGAATCCGCTTTGAGCATTATGTCTCACCGGGTCATGCAACATTTAGGAATTTCTACCCATCATTGAGCGCCACCTAGACTACCATTTATGGTTTCAATGCCAATGGTACGCACCCAATGGAGAAGATCAAGCTCAAATGCCAAATTGGGGACTTAAAGTCTAAAGTGACGTGCTATGTGATCGATGCCGCCACTTCATACAATTTGCTGCTTGGACGACCATGGATTCATCGTAATTCCATCGTCCCCTCCACTCTCCACCAAGTTATGAAATACATCGACGGAAGTGGGAAGGTACGAACGTTGATTGCTGAAAGACATCCGTTCAAGGGGGTAGAGAACTATTTCACAGACTCTCTCCTGTACCAGGACTCTCTGAAAACAAACGAGAACCTACAACCAGAGGAACCAGACTCTGGTAATGAAGCTGGCACCGAGCCAGAGAAAGAAGAGTGCATGTGGGAATTAGATCCACTTGTCACGAGCATTAATAAGTTCGATGTTAATAATACCGCTAATGATGTAAGCGGGTGGTCTATTAATGAAGAGTTAAATTTGACTTACTTTTCTGTGCTTGCTTCTGATTCAGTGCCATCAGACACTAGTACCGAAGTGGATAATGACCCCTGGTCGGTAATGGATGCTCTGACATCATTGCATGTACCAATGAAGTCATCCTTCGAATCGTACCAAGATGTCGGTGATGCGCAAGAATCAGTATTCATGGTCCTAGCAAGACGCAAAGGCGAAAAACCAATCCTTTTCGGACATATCAAGTCTGAACTGATGTCTCGTGAAGAGTCAGAAAGCGAGAATGAACCTCCTCAGTTCACCCATTATGAACCAAATATACTCCGAATGATGGAAAGCATGGGGTATGATCTGACCAACGGTCCTAGGTTGAACTTCGGCAAAGGAAGAAGAACACTACTCTGGTCTTTCGTTCTGAAAGGAAAAACCCCTGATTATTACCATTGAACTCGTAGGGGTTTGGGTTATGTGTCAACCCCAATTCCGTCAGCCTCTGAGTCTGAAAAGTTACTATATCATAACTACTCATCTGGCATGTCATCGTGAGAGTCAGATGTTAGTGTTGGCAACCTTTTCAGAGAACTTTCAATATATATGGTTCAGCAAGTCACCTGGAAAACAGAGATGAAGAAATGATCCAGTCTGATACAGATCCTTAGATCAAAACACCTAAATACTCTCTGGGATACTCGATTTGAATAGCGCGAGCCACTCACGGAGGATAAAGTTGCCTAGATTAATCTGGGAGATGAGGCTAATCCTAAGCCTATCTTTATAAGCGAAAGCCTATCATCTTCCGAGAAAGAAGATTTAATATCTCTTGTGTGAGAGTATATAGATATTTTTGCTTGGAGTTATGAGGACTGCCTGGGCTTGATCCTCAGTGGCTATGCATCGCCTTAACATTAATTCAGACGCGAAGCCAGTCAAACAACAGCAGCGACGGTTCTGTCCAGAAATAATGGAAGCAATCCAGTCAGAAGTCAAAAAAAATAATAAACTCTAGCTTCATTAGGGAAGAGCAACATCCTGATTGGGTAGCCAATATTGTCCCCGTTGCAAAAAAAAGAACGGAAAGACTGAATTTGTATTGATTTTCGCGATCTAAATGAGGCCTGTCCCAAAGACGAATTCCCTCTCTCAATCACGGATGTCATGATTGACAATACGTGCGGGTTTGAGATCATGTCCTTCATGGATGGATTCTCAGGGTATAATCAAATCAGAATGTACCCTGATGATGAAAAACATACTTCTTTCAGAACACCACTGGGGGTATATTGTTAATCCTTCGGACTAACGAATGCGGGGGCAACATATCAGAGAGCAATGAATGAAATTTTCCATGAGCACATGCGTAAAACAGTGGAATGCTATGTTGATGACATTATAGTGAAAAGCCGCACCAAAGGTGATCACATAGCCGATCTGAAGACAATCTTTGAAATCATGTGGACACATCAGTTGAAGATGAACCCCACCAAATCCTTCTGGGGGTGGCCAGCGGAAAATTCCTAGGGTTTGTGATAACTTCCACAGGAATTCATTTAGACCCAGAAAAAGTTCGCGCTATCCACGAGATGCAACCTCCAAGGAACCTCAGGGAGCTTAGGGGATTATAAGGACGACTGGCATACATCCGAAAGTTTATCTCAAATCTCTCTGAAAGATGCCAACCCTTTACCAAATTGATGAAAAAGGGTGTCTCATTCATCTGGGCTGATGCTTGCCAACAAGCATTTGAGGAAATCAAACGATACCTCATGCAACCACCAGTCCTTACAGCTCCGGTGTCCGAAAAACCTTTCCTGATATATGTTCGAGTAATGGATCATTCTTTAGGAACTCTGCTAGCCCAGAATAATGATCAGGGACATGAGCAAGTAATCTACTACCTGAGTAGGACTATGATCGGAGCCGAGTATTGGTACAACCCGATCGAAAAGGAATGTTTAGCATTAGTATTCGCTGTCTAGAAAATGCGATACTACTTGGTGGGCCAGACTATAAACGTCATATCAAGGGTTAACCCTTGAGGTTACTCATGACGAAGCCATCGTCACTAAATGGTCGACTGGCAAAATGGGCCATACTGTTATCCCAATATGAAATGCGCTTTTTACCACAAAAAACCTTGAAGGGACAAGCGGTGGCGGATTTCTTGGCTGAGCATCCAGATCCTAGGGTAATCGAACTTTACGAGGATCTCCCAAACGAAGTTGCTGAAGTTGTCTGACCCGGACATCTTTTGAAAGACAAGTGTAGCAACTCTTCTTCGACGGTGCATCGAGAACAGGTCTGCAAGGGCATGTCATAGCCGGAGTGGGGATAGTACTCGTCTCCCCACAGAATTATGTGATTCCTCGAGCTTTCTCGTTAACCGAACCCTGATCCAACAATGTAGTGGAATACAATGCCCTCTTGATTGGAATGCAAATCGCCGATGAGATTGCGTTAAAAATCTCAAGATATATGTGTAAATCATCTAGAGGGGGGTGAATAGGTGATGGCTAATCTAATGGTCACTTAATGGTAAATTATGCAAATAATGCGGAAGCTATAACAAATATGACCAAATTAAATCTTCTTTTAATTAAACACTTATGTATAACTCAAGAGTGTTGCCGAATTCCCTTTGCAGGGCTCTGGACAAGCTCCTCTAGATTCCCTTGAATGGGTTGAGGTGCCGCGTTGGCTCTCTTGGTTGAATACTAGTGTTAACAACAATCCCAAGCAAGTATAGCAATTATGAGCACAAGGGAATATATCAAGCATGTAAATGATAAAGACAATTATTGAATGCAAGATATAAAAGAGACAAAGAGAGAGAGAGAGAGAGAGAGAGAGTAAGCAATCGCAAACACAAAGGTATGTTTCGAGGTTCGAGCACACTTGCTCTACATCCCCGCCTTCGACACACGAAGGATTTCCACTATGCAAGATCCCAATGGATCTCTCCTCGGTGCCGCAACACCTACAAGCCCTCGGACTCCCTAGTCCCGTACACACCGCAAGCCCACCGGCTCGCCGAGGCCGCACCTCGTATAACAAGTCCGCACCCGAACTCGAAACAACGACGAGCACACTTGCCCGTCTCCTCAAAGAACAGAGAAAAGATCTTTGGTGATCACAACACTTTGATCACCTAAAGAGCTCTTACTACAACACACCTATAGGATGTATAATCAATGGTTGCTCAAGTGTGGTGTGAGAAAATCAAGGATGTGAAAGGTGGAGGAAAACTCAAAGACTTTCTTTTAACACTCTTGATAAAACTTCCCTTAAGATAGGAAATATTGGCACTCTATTTTGTGGAGAAAACTTCTGAAAATGACTAGGAAAAACTGGCTCTAAGTCTCCCAAAAATCTTAGCTCAAAACAATGACCAAACCCCCTTTTATAGAGGTCAAAAAAATGTGACCGTTGGGGTCTGTCAGAGCTTTCGGTCGACCGCCCGGTCGACCGCCAACGGTCGAAAATCCGACCGTTGGAGCCTCCGGTCGACCGCCCGGTCGACCCAGAAATCCAGAGAGCAGAACTCTCTGCTGCGGTCGACCGTCCGGTCGACCGGACCACTGTGCTGCACAGACATGCACAAGTCTGTGCACGTCGGTCGACCGTGGGTCGACCGCCATGGTGCGGTCGACCGCTCGGTCGACCGACCAGCCTGTCAGCCAGTTCTAGGTCTGGAAAATTGGTTTAAAAATATTTTTAAAATCTTTTAACACTTATAAAAATTCCATAAACTTGTTTTAACATTCTATATTGAAAACCAAACTTGTGATAAAAATTTTCAAGACATATATCAACATATTCATATCATTTCAGCGTCTTGCAAATTTATCAAAAATCAAAACATGTATTTTTCAAACTTGGTTTTCATAACTTCACAAAATATAAAAACAAGATATTTGATTTCATTTTAAAGCATAGTGTGTATGGATATGATCCACTACACAATCATAATGTAATATCTATGTTTTTGACATAAAGCTCTAAATTAGGTTTTGGTTGAAACATATAACTTTGAATACCAAGAACCAAAACAATATTTTTCAAAAATGAAAGTCTTTTCTAAATCTGAAAATTCTTTTATGAAAAGACATTAAATCAAGAGTGTGTGTGTGATATATACTTGAGCAATCCACCAACTATCTATCCTTTACATTTTTAACTAAAAACAAAAACTAAATCTTATACCTAGACACAAGTCTTCATCTTCTTGAAGTCTCACTTGAAGGCTTCTCATCTTCTTGACTTGGTCCAAGCTTGATCCAAAAACTCCTTGGATCACACCGTGCTAGCTCCAAATCTTGATATTTTGTCCTTTGTTGAGCTATGCACCTACTAAGATCTGATAATGAATCTGTCACTAATTAAACACAAGATCATTAGTAAACATAACTTCATGAGTTGATCATCTTCAAAACTAGGGTGATAGGCCTTTGGGCCAACAATCTCCCCCTTTTTGATGATGACAAAACTCATGGAGTTATATATGCATGGATTAAAGTAAAGCTTCAAGGAAGCTCCCCCTAACTCATGCATACCAAATAAATAATAATATATGACAATGAAGCTCATAAATATGTATGCAAATGATGGAGATGAAACAAAATAAATCTTTTTCTCCCTATTTGCAAAACAAAAACATATATGCATAAATAACAAGGAAGACAAATACTACTCCCCCTTAAGCAATGAAAACATGCATATATATACTCAAATACTTAAATGAAAACATGCATATATATACTCAAATACTTCTCCCCTTTTTGTCACTCATCAACAAAGGGTTCAAAGTAAAATCAAATCAAACAAAATTTTCTCCCCCTTTTTGTCAAAAACAAAAGGATCAAGAAGGGGTGAAACAAATCAATCAATAAAGATTTATATGCGATATACATTCATGAAGAGGAAGACGCTAAGTTAGCTTCCCTACACATATGCATCACATGAAGAAGGGATGACAAGCCCTAACTAACATAACACATATTATGTAATGCATAAGAGGAGATGTAAAGCTCCCCTTACACACGTATATCATATAAAGAAGAGTTGTCAAGCTCCTCAATTATAATATACTCAACATGAATCTATATGTAAGAGAGATGTTAAGCTCTCTTTGCATATAGGAAATACAAATCAAACATGTTTTTTTTTAAATTTTTCTTTAAAAATTTGAACTTACTTAATAAAACACATTTTGAGATATCAAATCAACATATTTTTCTTTATTTATTTGATATCAATAGTAAACATATGAAAAAAAAAATTTATTTTTCATCATAAACTTTGTGCTTTTTAAAAATGTGAGCCAATTGTGAGTTAAGCACATGAAAATCATATATATGTATGAGAAATGAGTATACCAAGTGAAATTGAAACATACATATATATAAGAAACAAAATATGAGTATATACAAAATAAGTTCATATTGATACCAATTGAAACGATTCAATGATACCAATTGACATAACAATAAAATCAAGTGTATATCTCATAACCTACCACCCTTGATATGCACAAGGTAAAAGATATGTCAATAAAGCTTACAAGGCATAATCGCCCATCCATCCTCCCATAGATGGTAGGGGTTTTCAAAAAAATAGATTTAAAAATAAGCTTAGTTTGAAAAACTCTACCAAATGAAGGGATTGCACTAGTTAATATGAAAATATTTTAAAACTAGTACGAAATCCTTCAAGTAAGGGATAAAGCAAAAAGAAATGTCAATAAATCTCAATATTCCTTTAAATCAAAAAAAATATGTTTCAAGAAATATGTATGTTTTGACAACACAATAAGTATACATACATATCTCTTAAACACAATTGAGTCCATATAAATAGATTTGCATTAAAGGCAAATGACTCAAGAGGTATACATGTATATCTTAAAGTTTGGCAAAATACACATATACATGAAATGAAAAACACGTGATCATGAATCAAATCCAAAAAGAGAATACAAGTTTAAAAAATGTATGTATCATCAAAACTAAGCAATACAAGCACACTTCATGGGTTCAAATAAGCATTCAAGCACAAATATAAATAGATTTATTTGTGACCCACAAAATGTTCAAGTATAACTCCTAGTGTTGATAAAACTAATATTATAAACTAATACTCAATACATGAAGCAACAAATAAATTTTGAGAAAAATAGAATCATGTGTAAATCTCAAAAACTATTTGAAGAATAAATAACTAGTATAATTTGTTTTGAAAAAACTAGTTAAAGATCCTTCAAATATAACAAAACTTATGTTTTTCATAAACATAACTAGATACACAAAAATTTAAGCACTCATGGTCTATATGGCTCAAAATAATTTTTAACAAAAGTGTGAGTGTAAACTATCATGTAAATAGCATTTTTATGAAAATAGTCAATGAAGCTCAAAAAGATCATAAGTCACATTTTTTAACAAAAACACGAAAAATCATTTTTCATCAAAACACTAATCTCATGGTATATGTATGATTAATCCAATCCTAACAATACACATACATATCCCAAATATAAAAGAGTCTATTAATAATGTTTGCATGAAGGCAAGAGACTCACGGGTATACATGTATATTTATCAGATTTGAGTTAATAATACATATACATGAAGTAAAGCATAAAAATAGGCAAAGCATGTATAAATGAGAATCATCAAAACTAGACTATACATATGCATATAGTGGATACAAATGAGCATGAAGTTCAATTATATATGAGTCAATTGTAGTTCACTATTTGTACATATATAAATGCAAGTTTTGATAAAGTCTACATCTAAACATGTAAATACCACATGAAGCACACAAAAATTATAAAACATGAACATGCTATGAATATTATGAATGTAAAGAGCATGTACATAAAAAGTAGGAGTTTAGAAATGTTACCAAATCCAAAGCTCCTAATGTGGTGGCCTTTCCACCAAAATTCCTTGATAGCGATGCATCCAAGTGTATGTCCATCAAGTCCATTGCATCCACTACCAAAGGCACCAATCCTCTCACGTTTTTGTGAGAGCCCTCACCTACATCAAAAGCAAAAGGTGGGGGTTTGGTACCCATATTTTCTTGTTGGGTCCACGGGGGTTAGCTTTGTGTTGAGGAACCCAAAATCTTTTATTTTAGCAAAAATATAATGATCTAATTATCATAACAATATTTTGCTAAATGGCCTTTGCGGCCACAATGTGTACATACGTACACCTTAGTATGCTTATGTATAGGAGTGTGATCATGGTGTGCAACATAAGCATGATGATGTGGATGTGCATGAACATGTGGAGTTTGTTTCTTTGAAAACAAAGACTCCAATTTAGAATGATTAAAAGCACAAGAGTTCAAAGTTGAACTCAAACCATCCATTTTATCTTTCAAATTCTTAATCTCATTAGTTGTGGCATGTAAAGCATGGTGAGATATAGAATCATTTTTCTTTTTCTTTTAGAAACATATTCTTTTTCTTTTTCAACAAATTTTCTTTTCAAAGTAATGTTTTCTTGAAAAACAACTTCTTTTTGTTTTCCACCAAATCAACTTTCTTTTTCAAAATAGTGTTTCCTTCACATAAATCATTCAATTTTGTAAGTAAGGAAACATTCTCATTTTTCAAATCATTGTTTTCTTTTTCTAAGCATGCCATTTTATTTTCTAAAGAATCTTGTTCTACATGCATGCAAGCAATGTCCTTTTTCAAATTTTTATTTTCCTTTTTAATCATGTCATATTTCTCAAGCAATAATTGACAAAATGTAGAAAGCTCTTCATATGACATATTATTATCCTCATCCTCGGATTCGGAAGTTACCTCAAGGGGGTTATCCCTTGGACCATATAGCATACGTTGGAGATGTCGCTTCCAACGTCCGAGTCACTCCCCGCATAGTATAGATCTTTTTCGCCGAGGGAGGTGATGATGTTCCATACTACAAAAGCCGATTCAACATTAGAAACCCTAGATAAATAATCATCATTTAGGGTTGACTTGATAGCATGAAGGGCTTTTGCATTAGCCTCAAAATTCTTACCATCTAAAGAATATGCATTATTAGTAGTGGCAAGATATACATGAATGCCTAAGGCTTTGAGGTACAATGACATCTTAACCTTCCAAATTTGGATGTTAAGGATGTCAAAGGTGGGTGGTGACATGAAGTCCATGGTGTGTGTACAAAATCTTGTGATTAGCCTAAATGAGGATCTTTTACTCTAGGTTGTTAGACCCAAATCAGAGTACCAAGCTCTGATACCAATTGTAATTCACCTAGAGGGGGGTGAATAGGTGATGGCTAATCTAATGGTCACTTAATGGTAAATTATGTAAATAATGCGGAAGCTATAACAAATATGACCAAATAAATCTTCTTTTAATTAAACACTTATGTATAACTCAAGAGTGTTGCCGAATTCCCTTTGCAGGGCTCTGGACAAGCTCCTCTAGATTCCCCTTGAATGGGTTGAGGTGCCGCGTTGGCTCTCTTGGTTGAATACTAGTGTTAACAACAATCCCAAGCAAGTATAGCAATTATGAGCACAAGGGAATATATCAAGCATGTAAATGATAAAGACAATTATTGAATGCAAGATATACAAGAGAGAGAGAGAGAGAGAGAGAGAGAGAGATAGAGTAAGCAATCGCAAACACAAAGGTATGTTTCGAGGTTCGAGCACACTTGCTCTACATCCCCGCCTTCGACACACGAAGGATTTCCACTATGCAAGATCCCAATGGATCTCTCCTCGGTGCCGCAACACCTACAAACCCTCAGACTCCCTAGTCCCGTACACACCGCAAGCCCACCGGCTCACCGAGGCCGCACCTCGTACAACAAGTCCGCACCCGAACTCGAAACAACGACGAGCACACTTGCCCGTCTCCTCAAAGAACAAAGAAAAGATTTTGGTGATCACAACACTTTGATCACCTAAAGAGCTCTCACTACACCACACCTATAGGATGTATAATCAATGGTTGCTCAAGTGTGGTGTGAGAAAATCAAGGATGTGAAAGGTGGAGGAAAACTCAAAGACTTTCTTTTAACACTCTTGATAAAACTTCCCTTAAGATAGGAAATATTGGCACTCTATTTTGTGGAGAAAACTTCTGAAAATGACTAGGAAAAAACTGGCTCTAAGTCTCCCAAAAATCTTAGCTCAAAACAATGACCAAACCCCTTTTATAGAGGTCAGAAAATGTGACCGTTGGGGTCTGTCAGAGCTTCCGGTTGACCGCCCAGTCGACCGCCAACGGTCGAAAATCCGACCGTTGGAGCCTCCGGTCGACCGCCCGGTCGACCCAGAAATCCAGAGAGCAGAACTCTCTGCTGCGGTCGACCGTCCGGTCGACCGGACCACTGTGCTGCACAGACATGCACAAGTCTGTGCACGTCGGTCGACCGTGGGTCGACCGGCCATGGTGCGGTCGACCGCTCGGTCGACCGACCAGCCTGTCAGCCAGTTTTAGGTCTGGAAAATTGGTTTAAAATATTTTTAAAATCTTTTAACACTTATAAAAATTCCATAAACTTGTTTAACATTCTATATTAAAAACCAAACTTGTGATAAAAATTTTCAAGACATATATCAACATATTCATATCATTTCAGCGTCTTGTAAATTTTATCAAAAATCAAAACATGTATTTTTCAAACTTGGTTTTCATAACTTCACAAAATATAAAAACAAGATATTTGATTTCATTTTAAAGCATAGTGTGTATGGATATGATCCACTACACAATCATAATGTAATATCTATGTTTTTGTCATAAAGCTCTAAATTAGGTTTTGGTTGAAACATATAACTTTGAATACCAAGAATCAAAATAATATTTTTCAAAAAAGAAAGTCTTTTCTAAATCTGAAAATTCTTTTATGAAAAGACATTAAAATCAAGAGAGTGTGTGTGATATATACTTGAGCAATCCACCAACTATCTATCCTTTACATTTTTAACTAAAAAAAAACTAAATCTTATACCTAGACACAAGTCTTCATCTTCTTGAAGTCTTCACTTGAAGGCTTCTCATCTTCTTGACTTGGTTCAAGCTTGATCCAAAACTCCTTGGATCACACCGTGCTAGCTCCAAATCTTGATATTTTGTCCTTTGTTGAGCTATGCACCTACTAAGATCTTGATAATGAATCTGTCACTAATTAAACACAAGATCATTAGTAAACATAACTTCATGAGTTGATCATCATCAAAACTAGGGTGATAGGCCTTTGGGCCAACAATATGGTGACTCTAAACTCATCGTTAACCAAGTTCGCGAGGAGTACTAAGTCAGACATGAAAACTTAAATACCCTATTACAAGGTAACTATCTTTATGGCCGAGGGGTTCAAAAACTTTTACATCGACCATGTACCACGCCAACAAAATGCGCATGCAGATGCATTAGCATCTCTCGCTGTCTCTTTAGCCCTTCCAGTTGGAGTAGTAGAGAAAATACTTGTCTACAACCACGACTTGTATTGCCTAAGAATCGCTTTTGAAGATCACCAAAAGCCGATAGGAGATTGTCAAGTCAAAGAAGCTCTTGAGTCGTCAGCCGGTCCAGAGCATAGGGATTGGTGATTCCCTTACATTGACTATGCCTTGTACGGCATCCTCCCTGATGATCCCAAAGAAGCGTCCGCCATTAGAAGGAAAGCCCCCAAATTCTACTATAATGCGATCACGCGAACATTGTATCATTGATCGCATGACGGGATCTTTCTCCGCTGTCTGTCATGAAAAGAGGCGCAGGAGGTACTCAAAGAAGCGCATGATGGCACGTGTGGAGCTCATCAACATGGTCCAAAGCTTGGGGATCGATTCCGAAGATTGGGATATTATTGGCCTAGGATGATCCCTGACGCCATCACTTATGCCAAACGATGTCACGCCTATCAAGTCCATGGTGATTTTATCCATCAAGCACCAGGGTATCTTCGCTCTACAATTTCTACCTAGCCATTTGAGATGTGGGGGATAGACATAGTCAGCCCTATAAGCCCACCATCATCCAAAGGACACCGGTTCATCTTAGCCATAACCGATTACTTCTCTAATGGGCCGAAGCTATCCCTTTGAGGGAAGTAAAATATCTAATGTAATCAAATTCGTTAAATATCACATCACCTACTGTTTTGGTGCGCCACGACGAATTGTCCACGACAACGGGTCCCAATTCGTCAGTCAGGCTTTTCAGAGGTTCTACAACAAGTTTAGAATCAAGAGTGTGTCCTCAACGGCATACTACCCAACTGCTAACGGCCTTGCGGAAGCCTTCAACAAGACTATTGGCAAGCTTCTCAAGAAATTCGTCTCAAAAAGCCAACGTGATTGGGACGACAAATTAGGTGAATGCTTATGGGCCTATCGCATGACAGTACGAACCCCAACGAAGACTGCACCATTCTCCTTGGTATATGGGTGTGAGGCTGTACTCCCATTAGAAGTCCAAATCCCATCTTTACGAGTTGCCTTGACAGCAGAGATGACAAATGAGGTGAAACATCGACTGCGACTCCAAGAACTGGAGGCTTTAGATGATAAACGTCTACAAGCCCAATAGCAAATCGAGCTCTACCAAGCTCGAATTATCAGAGCCTTCAACAAGAAAGTTAAGGAGCGAACTTTCAAGAAAGGTGACCTTGTTTTACCTGTCAGAAGACCTATGATAATGACACATAAGACAAAAAGAAAATTCCAACCCAAATGGAAAGAATCATTTGTAGGGGAGTCGGTCTACTCAAATGGAGCATATCGCCTCATAACCTCAGACGGTAATACGCTCATGATGCCAATCAACGGCAAATTTGATTGAGACGAGAAAGGTGTATTAAATGTAGTCGATGTATCCTTCCCTATCTCCGCTATAGCATAAGGCTATACCGAGTCGATTCTCAGAAAGAGCTAGCGATGGAAGCGTTACGAATCGTAGTGAAGAAAGTAAACGAGAATTCTTCTATGCTAATAAAAATAATGAATCAAATGAAAAAGAAACTAAAGAAAGGATGGATATGTTCATGGTGGAAAAGTCGGAAAAGAAATCAATAGTGGATTTGGTATTCACAAGAAAGAAAAGGAAACTTAAAGAAGAAGCATTCCATGACTAGCTTACCTTACTACCTTACCAATACTTACTAAACTCCGTGATAGTGAAGGCTTGCCTCATGATGTCACTCCATCGGCGTGGATTCGTCTTGCGTGTTGATCTAATTACTTTCTCACTTGTCGAATGAGTGGTTTAACCCATCGGGAAGAGAAGACCATACAACTTGCAAGATGAACAAAAGCAATCATCCATGAGTTAGTGAAGATGGCAAGGCTAGTGGTTAGCTAGTACATGGAGAAGGAATTAGCTAAAAGCCATTAGAGAAGTAAAACAAAGCATGAAGTAAATTGCAAGGAATTAAAGAAAGCAATAAAGAAAGCAATTAAAGAAAGCACATAAACTAGAACCAAGCTCAAGTAGAGGAAGGAGAATGGATCAATCCTTGTTGCTTCAAGTGTCACCCTTGATTACACAAGCTCTCTCTCTCACAATCACTCTCTTTTACAATGAATTCTAGGGAAGAAGAAGAGGGATCTAAAGAACTAAACCTAGAAAAAAACTAAACAAAATTACAACAACTAATGAATTCTCCTCTCTTCTCCATTCCCCTTTTTGCTCGCAGGTCCAAGGTCCCATATTTATAGCCCCAGGTGAAGGATCCAGAAGGTAGTTGGTTGGCGCAAAATCCGGGATCCTAACTCCCTGTAACGGCCGCCAACTTGCAAGATCTCCCAGATCTGGCGGCCAAATCTGGGCCGTTGAGCCCAGATTTTCTGGTGGGATTTTATTGTTAAGTGGTTAGCCACGTGGACTATCTGGATTCTTCTTTGGGCGCGCGGATCTTTCTGAATCTGATTTGAAATCTTGGCTCTTATCTTTAATCTTGGATTTAATCACTTTAATTAGTGTTAATTAAAGTGATTATTTGCTTTATCTCCTTAGAGTGTGTACCTGCAAATATGTAGAGAAGATGAGTAAAAATCATATATTTATTAACTAAATGCATGGGAATTATGAGGTAAAATATGCAATATTGGATTACAATCACACCCCCACACTTATTCTTTTGCTCGTCCCGAGCGAAACAAAGAAAAGAAAAGAAAATCTAAACTACCAATTTTATTACACCACTTTCGCAGGTGACGCGATTGCACTGAGCATGTGTAACAAGCCGTTAAACCTCTAGGTTACCCTAGAGGAGGAGTGTGTCTCCTGAGGGTTTTCAGCGGATTACACCAAAAATCCATAAAGAAAGAAGACAAATGTTAGCATTTTGAAAACGCATTTTGAATAAGAGACAAGTTTACGAACTATTTTTGCAAAAATATAAGTGATCCTAGGTCATAAGTCCACCTATAATCATTCTCCCTTAAACTTAGTATCCATGCAAGATCTTGTCTTAATTAAGGTAAGAATTCAAAATTGGATTGAATATTTTATCTTTCATAAAACCTAGATAATATGCACACCGTGTAAGTGAAGATTTCTGGATTTCAACTCCAACCATCAAGCCATTTATTTATTTATATATATATATTTTTTTCTTTTTCTTCCCTTAGTCTAGGCTTTCTAGTTTACCCTTGTAGCGAGCCTTTAACCGATGACTCCCAAACCAGACTGTCTTAGGGCACCAGATGAGAAAACATCCCTCGGGTTTAAGGTCTCGAGTAAAAAAGGCCACAAAACTAAAGGGGATTATTTATTTCCTTTACCACCGTTAGGCGTGAATAATCATACTTCTTGAGGCACGATTGTCCAGCTTAATAGGTGATGTTTATTATATATATATATATATATATATATATATTTATATATATATATATATATATTTCTTTTTTTTTATTTATTTTCATGGCATTTTTGGTCTTTGTTTCCATCCCAAGAAATGTGTAAGTGTGAAGTGCATATTATCTAAGGCAAAAAATTCAAGATAAAAAATCTCACCAATTTTACTTACTTAGCCTATAATCTCAAACAAGATCTATTATTTCAACTAGGCTTAAGATGTCATAATTAAGGCTTTCTTAATTTCTAAGATACATTTTAATCTTCTTAAAAATAGATCTAAACTTTGTCTCTTATTTCAAAAGTTTTTTTTATTTATTATTATTTTTTTTAATTTTTCTAAAAGAAAAGTCAAATCTAAAAAGAAAGTGGAAAATCTAGAAGAAAGATAAAATCTAAAAATAAAAGACCTAAAAAGAAATAAAAATCCTAAAAAATAAAAATCCTATAAAGAAAATAAAAAGTCCTATGTTAGTACATACCCCCCCATACCTATCTCATGCATTGTCCTCAATGTATGCAAGATGTAATGATGCATGAAATAGGTACAGTAAAAGTCACTCCCTTAGTCGCTTTGGACCCGCGGTGGTGCTAGGTCCAGCCGACTGTGATCTCCTCAGCGTCGCCTCAATATCATCTAACCTGGAGGATAACCTGGATGATTCCTCCTCCACCTTCTTCCTCAACCTCACCTGACCCCTAAAATTTTCTTCATGCCCTTCCAGATGGTGGACATGAAAGTTCGTGACTCTACTGGGGGTTCCTGCCTCCAAAACTCCGGTTCATCTTCATCATCAAGACTCTCCTCAGAGGAGGACTCTACATGCTCGGTATGGACAGTAGGAGTCCAGACTGCGTGTAAACAACAATTATAAGAACTAGTAGGTCTCTCCGGGGCAACAAACACTCTATCAAATGAGTCAAATACATCGTCTGGTAGGAAAGTCCTACACAGACGTGTAATCAGGATGGGGTGTGAGTATTTGGCACCTCGTGTGCGTGAAGAGTTGGCTAGAAGTGCATGGAAGATGACCTTGTTCAAACAAACCGAGTGTTGACGTGTCATTAAGTCATGTATAATCTGTAACACTGGTCTGTTGAAAGAGGAGGTGTGGTCTAGCCCTAGAATGTTTCGTTGGATCCAACGTCCAACGCAGTGAATATTTCTAAATGTCGTATTGGCTTTGAGCCCACGATCCAACTCAGTACAACGAGCCCCCATAATAGTCATATACTCAATCAACGGGAGAGGCTCGATGTGGTGTGTGATGGTTGGGACAGAGGTGACTTCCTCAAGAAGAGGAAGCGTGATGAACAAGTCTCCAGTGGGCATGTGTGTAGTGAACTGGTATGTTTGTGATTCAATTGATGCATGGTCTATGTGTGTGTAAACATGGTCACCAAATCGGGACAATAAAAGCATCAGTCTCAGTGTTGTCATACACTAATGAATACCAATTCCAGGCCCTAATTCGGTCTAAAAACACATGTCCATAACCATTTACATTACTCAAAATCTGCCCAAAATCTTTCTCATAAAAATAGATGGTGCCATACTAGGAATTTAAGATCAAAGCGGTAAAAGAAGAGATTTAGAAGTCGAACCACCCCCGGAATTCGTGGGGGGTAGAATTTTGATCTCTGCAGTGGGTTTGGAAAGCTCTGAATAAGGATGTAGCACCAGATCACCAACAAGCACTGGAAATCGATCGGAGCAGAATTTTTCTGGGTGCAAGAGGCTTTGATTTTGCCGCAGATTCCTGTCTGGAGTCGCAGACTGGCGGCAGAACAGTGAGATCTGGGGAGGAGAAAAGGTTCAGAGTGCGGCGCTTTTGAGAGGAAGTTGGAGATCTGAGAAAACTTTTGCTTGAGGGAGGAAGTGTGTGGAAGGGGGTTTTTTATAGGAGGGAAAAATCAATAGGTTTCCACTTCTATCCCTAAGTCAAAAGGATTTTACCACATTGGAATATGTAGCTTTGAAAAGGGAAGTTTGACTCCTAGGAATTTGGAATGACCTAAAACTTAGGAATTCTTGAAAGATGAAATTTGAGGAAACCTAGGAAATTTGAATTTGGAAAGTGTGGAAACTCCTTTAAGCATAAAAATCCCTCCTTTATTTTTATTTCTTTTTTTTTTCTTTTTTTTTTTTTATGAACTAAATCCTATGTTAGTGAACCCTCCCCCACACTTATTTTATGCATGCATGAAAAAATGGTGAGGGAAGGAAAAGAGAAAAAAAAAATTACCTTAAGGTGGTGGTTCCGGTGGTGGTCTGATTGGTCCACGAAACATGGCCCAATCAACGTTACGTTGGGTTTTCAGGAACCCACCAAAAATCTCAATAATATGACCCACAAGAATGATGTGTGCATGGATGATTTTTATTATGTACATGACCCCATCTAATTTCCAAATTTTTAAAATAATTTCTGAGTTAAATTCATCAACTACCTTGTCCCAGAATGGAATATGAAATGATAGAACGGTTGACTTGGACTCGGAAAGGAACACCGACTCAGGGAAGTGAATGAAGTCAAGTAAAGGTTCAGGAGTCGGAATGGATTCAGGAACTGGGTCCAAGTCAAGAAAATGAAGCTCAAGTCCACATTCAGTTTCCCATGATGGAATGTGACTATCTAAGATTAGTGATTCAAGTTCAGGAGGGTTGGGAATCAAAACTGACTCTAAAATGTTACTCAATTGGGTAACAAAACAGGAGTCATTAATGATTCAGGTATTTGAACTAAATCACAAACTTGAGGGTCAAAGTCACATTTCTCATTGAGTTCAATTCCACAAAATGGAGAACTTGCCAATTTGTCAATAGGATCTTCAAAAGGTATAATTGGTCAAGTTCAACATGATCCTTAAAGATGGGTGATTCAACTTCAATGTGAATTGGGAAGGATCCAATGTCGACTCTGAAAAAAGATTGAAGTGAGGTAAAGATACCGGAGTCATTACTGAATCAGGAAAAGAATTGAATCACTAAGTTGGGGTTCAAGATCACATTCCTCATGTAGTTCAATTCTAAAAAATTGTGAACTTGCCAATTTATCAATGGGACTTTCAAGAGTATGAAATGGTCAAGTTCAATGTGATCATCATAAAAGATTGGTGATTCAATTTCACAACAGATGGGTACTGGATCCAAGTCTGACTTGGGAAATGAAGTGAAATCAGGTAAGGATATGGAAGTCATGATTGAATCAGGAAGTAGAGTTGAATCATCTGGTGAAAGTTCAGGATCATAATCATGTTCAAGTTCAATTTCAGGGAAAGGAAACTTGCCAAAATGTCAATTGGATCTGAAGTTTGGACAAGTTCATTTGTAGGAGATGAAAAACTTGCCAAAATGTCAATGGGATTTGACGTTTGGACAAGTTCAATTTTAGGAAATGAAAAACTTGCCAAACTGTCAATTGGATCTGAAGTTTGGACAAGTTCAGGTGAGTGTGCTGAAATTGAATCTTGATTTCCAAAACAACATGACTCTTTGACAGAATGGTTAGTGACATTAGAAATAGGATGAGAATGAAGAGTTTTGGATCATCAAATCTATGTCACGGTTACGATCATTTCGAGCATGAGTCAGGAATTCAAGCATCTTTTCACAATTCATTGGTTCATCATTTTGTTGAAAAGATGAAGTGTTGTTTTGGAATTGGTGATGAAATTGTGAGTCAAAACTGTGTGGTGATGGAAGAGTGGACTCACACAAGAAATCTTTACTCGTTTCCATGACAAATGGTTGTTCATTAGGAAAAGGTGGAACTGAGTAAGACTCTTGAAAATACTGTGGAATTGGAGGGGCAAATGTTTCGTGAAATTGTTGCTCGGCCCTCTGTAGATTGGCTTCTAAACTCCTTAGTAACTCAGATTTTTCTTCAATTGGTGGTTCAGAAAAAGGAGTATATGAAGTGGAATCGGGAAATGAATACTGTGGACAAGGTGAATATGGTGGACAAGGAGGTTGATAATTAAACTCGGGGGACTGGAATCCCCAATTACTCTGTGACGAGTTGAAATTATTTTGGACATTATAATTATTAGATGGGGGTATGGGTCATATTGATTCAGATAAGGCCAACCCGGTGTATTTGGTTGGTTCATATTGTAAAACACCGGTTGGAATTATCCGAATATGATGTGAAAATGGATTATTATTAGAATGGAAAGAATTGTTGAATGCCATATCACACAAAAAAAATCACAAACAAAACAGAAAAATCAAACAACAAACCAAAAAGAAAAAAATCAAAACCAAGCCAAAAGAATGGTTGACCTAGACCTAGACGACTCCTAACTGATTAGATCGTCCACGGGAGGTTTAGTGTAGACGTAGACCACAAGTTAATCAGCCAGGGAAGGGCAAGGTTGGTGGGAGGTTTTCCGTCAGAGACGTTCCTTAATTAAGTAACCAGCAACCTTCGGGCTTTCGGCCCTCAATCCCTTTCCTAGACACTGATTTTGCAAGAGTCTATTTCCAACACTTTTCCCCCTTAGGATAATCTCCTAGATGAGTCCGAGATGTCCCTAGGGCCAACGTCTATTTTTTTTATTAAATTAGGCTTGGATTAGTGAGTGCTTGGGAAATGATTTTCGGGCTAAGGAAAGGGTAATGAACTCCCCACCTTATCTTATTTACGGGAATGCCCTTAAAATTGAATTGTGCAAGTGTACAAGAAATATAACTAGAATTCACTCAAAGCATGAAAATCAAGCAAGAGATGATTCCTAGTCCACATGCAATGCAAAACGTACCTTGCCTCCAGCACTCTTCAACAGTAAAAGTAAAGAATTGAAAGACACGTGCCTAAAAATGCAAATGTCTAAACAATTTTTTACTTTTCAAACAATTTTTTACTGTGGTTTAAATTAGCAGGTATATGGTGAAGCAAACAAGAATTTAAGTATTGCAGAAGCTGTATTTTGCAGAGCAAGAGACCCTGCAGAAAATGGTTAGAAGTCAACTCCTCCTTGCCGCGCCCGCGCGGCAGAACGCGGCAAGTCAGAGGGATCCTGGTCTCTGCTTTCGAGAGCAGAGGCCCAGGTCCGCTTATATGTTTCTGCAATGCAAGATTTGCTGTTTCTTCACCTGTAACCTGCAAACAGAGAAGAAGAATCGTTTAGTACTTCACTTTAACCTAAAAAATACGTTGCTCTCCCCGGCAACGGCGCCAAAAATTTGATTGAGACGAGAAAGATGTATTAAAATGTAGTCGATGTATCCTTCCCTATCTCCGCTATAGCATAAGGCTATACCGAGTCGATTCTCAGGAGAGCTAGCGATGGAAGCGTTACGAATCGTAGTGAAGAAAGTAAACGAGAATTCTTCTATGCTAATAAAAATAATGAATCAAATGAAAAAGAAACTAAAGAAAGGATGGATATGTTCATGGTGGAAAGTCGGAAAAGAAATCAATAGTGGATTTGGTATTCACAAGAAAAGAAAAGGAAACTTAAAGAAGAAGCATTCCATGACTAGCTTACCTTACTACCTTACCAATACTTACTAAACTCCGTGATAGTGAAGGCTTGCCTCATGATGTCACTCCATCGGCGTGGATTCGTCTTGCGTGTTGATCTAATTACTTTCTCACTTGTCGAATGAGTGGTTTAACCATCGGAGAAGAGAAGACCATACAACTTGCAAGATGAACAAAAGCAATCACCCATGAGTTAGTGAAGATGGCAAGGCTAGTGGTTAGCTAGTACATGGAGAAGGAATTAGCTAAAAGTCATTAGAGAAGTAAAACAAAGCATGAAGTAAATTGCAAGGAATTAAAGAAAGCAATAAAGAAAGCAATTAAGAAAGCACATAAACTAGAACCAAGCTCAAGTAGAGGAAGGAGAATGGATCAATCCTTGTTGCTTCAAGTGTCACCCTTGATTACACAAGCTCTCTCTCTCTCAATCACTCTCTTTTACAATGAATTCTAGGGAAGAAGAAGAGGGATCTAAAGAACTAAACCTAGAGAAAAACTAAACAAAATTACAACAACTAATGAATTCTCCTCTCTTCTCCATTCCCCTTTTGCTCGCAGGTCCAAGGTCCCATATTTATAGCCCCAGGTGAAGGATCCAGAAGGTAGTTGGTTGGCGCAAAATCCGGATCCTAACTCCCTGTAACGGCCGCCAACTTGCAAGATCTCCCAGATCTGGCGGCCAAATCTGGGCCGTTGAGCCCAGATTTTCTGGTGGGATTTTATTGTTAAGTGGTTAGCCACGTGGACTATCTGGATTCTTCTTTGGGCGCGCGGATCTTTCTGGATCTGATTTGAAATCTTGGCTCTTATCTTTAATCTTGGATTAATCACTTTAATTAGTGTTAATAAAGTGATTATTTGCTTTATCTCCTTTAGAGTGTGTACCTGCAAATATGTAGAGAAGATGAGTAAAAATCATATATTTATTAACTAAATGCATGGGAATTATGAGGTAAAATATGCAATATTTGGATTACAATCAAAATTCTTGAAGAAATACTACCCTTGATAGCACTTTTCTCCGATCAAGTTAATACTACACCTCTGGTCAAAACTCCAGATCCCAGAAGAGCTTCTTTCCTTTATTAGATCGAGCACTAGTAACATCATGATGCATGATGTATAAATGAGAAAGAAACAAAAGTGAAACTCTATTTTTTTAGCTTAGTTACTCTTCGGACGGACCTCCGACCTCCGACGGCCAAGGATAGAGGAAAATGTTGGCTTTTAAGCCCAACATAAAGTCTTCGACAACTCATCATGCTGAGGGGAATAACATGGCTAGCCCAACTCAAACGGTAGTTGGTAAAGGCACACCAAATCCGTTGATAGCTGAGGGTTGCTAAAATCCTAGTGGTCTTAATCCTACTATCTCCTCCAAAATCTCTTACCAATTCTCACCCACAGAATGGTAGGAATCACAAAAAAAAATACCAGTGTTCATCTCCTTAATGAATGAATGGATTCTGTCACGTTAATATTAAACTTCTGACAATAAAAAACTTCAATACTCCCCAGCGAGTGCAAACTTTACTTGTCTAAACTCTATATTGAGTAGCAAGTCTTCAAATTTGTCAAGTTAACACTACACCTCTGACATTCCAAACTTCACTTGTCAATTCTCATCAATAGAATGACAAATCTTTAAAATTGCTCATACCGCAAATCGACTATTGTCAAGTTAATACTACACCTCTGACATTCCAAACTTCACTTGTCAATTCTCATCAATAGAATGACAAATCCTCAAAATTGCTCATACCGCAAATTGAGTACTGTCAGGTTAACATTACACCTCTGACAAATTACTGCTAAGTTTAACACTACACCTCTAACAGGATTGAGTTGCTGCCAAATTCAATATTAAATCTCTGACAGTTACTTTTCATCAGGCTTTCATATCAAAGCTGAGATGAGCGATGCAAAGTTTAACATCACACTCTAGCGTCCAGTTCATTGCTTCGTCAACAATACACCTATGGCCATGATTTTCCCTCGGACTTCCTTGTCGAAGTCGAGATGACCATGCCAAGTTCAAAATTACATCTCTAGCATTACCCTCACTGTCAAGTTTAATATTACACTATGACAGTGACGCTTTCAGTTTTCCTGAATGAAGCTGAAACACTCTTGGAGTAAAGTTAATATCACACCTCTGACTCACATCCTTGTCAAGTTAACATCACACTTCTGACAAGATTTAATTAATTCGTTAAGTTAATATCATACCTTTAATGGCAAAAGTTCGCCTAGATCCCCGCGAGTCTAGTCTTACTTGTTATTCTATCACAGAATAACAAGTCCACTTAAAAATATTGTTAGATTAACATTACACCTCTAACAGTATTTTCATTAAATCTCCAGCTGAGTCTTAGTCAAGTTAATACCAAACCTCTAATGAAAACTTATTTGTAATCCTTCGTGGGGTACAAATTTCACTTGTCATTCTCATTTATAGATTGGCAGCTCCACAAGAAAATCCTACTCTATCAAGTTAATATCACACCTCTGACAGCATTCTTGAATTCCTGAAACAGGATTTTTCCCCAAACTTTGACTCGTTAAGATTATTCTCACATTTTTAGCAAGTCAAAGGTCCTACTCTATTTGTCTGATTTTCAATGCGAAAAAGGAATCCAAGACAATATAAAAAGACAAAAAAAAAAGTGTCACTTTTATTTATATTCAAACATGAAAGTGATACAAGACGCTCTTATACAATAAGATTGAGTGGTTATAATAAAGGAGTACAAAGAAATCCCTCTCTCTCAGTAAAAGGTTGCACTCACTCCTTAAGGTATTTTCACTACTCCAAATACAACATGTTTGGAAGAGCGCTGAAGAAAGATGATTAATGTGGAGACGATCGGATGCTGATTACACTATGATGCACGATGTAAACATTGAAGAAGCTCATTGCTGATCGAGAACAGTGGTGTTTCTCAAGGTCGAAATGCAAAAGAATATTCTGATTCCACCCGACCAAACTGGTGTAGGCCATGATCCTTCGTTGATGAACATCTCCATCACCAGAAAGTCATCTAATGATCATGGGTTTCATCGATGTCATTCTCGGGGTAAGATTGGTGAAGGGAGGATCCGAGATCTTATAGGTGATGTCCTCTTTTCATAACCTGCAAGAGGACCATACCTACCCCATTACCCACTGTGACCATGACAAACCGGGGCACTGCGGTGCATCATGTCCAATAAGGCCTTGACGGATGTTATCATCGCGCAATCCTCCTCGCTCATGAACAGGAGCCTTTATTTCTCCAGTGCTCGCCCATCGAACAAACTCGCTGTCGAAATATTCTCAAAGGCCCAGCGAAGATGCAAAAAGCTGACTGAGACCGCCATAATCTGTAAGGAACAAAACCAGAAGGTTAAAATTCTATTAAGGCAGAAATAGAAATGTAAAAGCAGACGCGATTTGAAGTGGTAAACTTGTCAAGGAAACAACATAAAA